>JAECUM010001679.1:0-41505 GCA_016617855.1 Megalonaias nervosa | reverse complement strand
GTCCCACCACGTTGTACTCCGCCACATCGGAGTACACAAAGATCAAATTCAGTCCTTGGTTCATTTCTACAGGGAATCGAAAATATTTCGCAAAATCCGAGTTACCGGTCACGGCTGGTATTCCGTTTCTAATCTTGATCAACTTGGGGTCTCCACCCAAAATGTCATACAATTCAGGACAAATGTAATGGCCAATACTTTGTCCTCCGAAAATTTGATTAGTATGCGACGAGCTATTTTGTGGTATTCGATCGTGACTCTTTTTCTGTTTTTTTTTTCAAAGACTTTGCCATACACGGTATTGAACCTGTAAGCAATAGCGTTCACCATATATTGACCACTAAAATAGTAGCCTGAGAGAATTTTCAACCGGTAAGTGGTCCGTTTAGTTTTATTGTCTTGTGATTTCATAGAGTCACCTACACTGGCGCGTTCATCCAAGTGTTGGTGCACTTGCTCGTCATGAACTTCTACCGTAAAAATGTTTTGATTTTCGACGATGTTTTTGATTCGTGTAGGGTGAATCATTTGCCCGAAAGCCACTTCCCAATGGGCTTTGTGATCCAATTGGATAGCCTGAGGTAATTTGGCCGTGTAACAGCATAAAGTGTTATTGGGAAACACTTCCATGGAACTGTCAGTGGGTAACGTTAAGTAAAATTGGTTGTTCATAATTGCAGAGTTCTGGTGTCCGACGGATCGCTGGAAGTCAGAGGAGTGTCTAAAAGAGGATTGTTATGGTGACTGTTGGAAGGGGGACTGACGTTGGACGCAAGAATCCCGTTGTTATTTCTGTTAGAGGAATATTTCAGAGACTGATTGGGAAGAAGGTAACTGATGGACCACAATTGTTTGTCTGCTTGTTGCAAACTCATATTGGCAATGACAGCACCGATGACACAATACACCACAAAGATTTGGCAGAAAAAGACGACTGGTGTCTTAGGCACACTTTCTCCACACCAAACCCACAAGGGTTGCTTTTGTAGATCTTGCGGACAAGAACTGGGGGATTGAGTGGTTACTGCGGTAGCTAAGGCTGTGTTGAAGGGCATGATGGTCACTTCTTTTTATAGTCGATGATTTGCGAGGCGTCGATCCAAGAGTCAAAACTGGGAGGATATCCTTTCCAATGTACTTTGACTTCTTTGAGAAGTCGTTTTCCCACTTTTTGGGTTTTTCGATCGAGAATGTTTTCGATCTCGTACACGTCGTCTTCTTTTTGGTCACACGTTGTAACTCGGGCAAGTAAAATGTTCCTTTTAACACCTCCCCGTTCATGTCTTCCAATTTATAGACGGGAAGATAAGGCCACGCACACGTTCAGTGACACGAAACAATTCGGTGGTCCAGTTGGGTAAGTAACCTTTGTCGAAAGTGCGTTTGGTTTTACCAATGCGCACCCAATCTCCTTCTGCCATCAACTTACCTTTCTTGGGGACTGTCACTGTAGGGGACGTACCAAACAGGCGCTCGAAGACGGTCACTTCGTTGCGGGAGTCACTTACTGGGGGGCACGTCCGATGCTACGATGGTAAGATTGGTTGTACGATTGGACTAGGTGTGGCAAGACGTCAATGTACTTGAGAGTGTGTTGATGCGTAAACTATTTCCACATGCATTCTTTCAAGATGCTTTGAAAACATTCCACGATGCTGGCTTTGGTTTCGGGATTCTCGGTGGTAAAAAAATGAATGTCACGTTTCTTCAATTCTTTTTGGAAAGCTTGGTTCAGAAATTCGGTGCCTTTGTTGGTTTGCCATCGAAGAAGGTGACGCCCGCTTTGTTTCAACACCAGTTTGAGGGCTCGCACTAACTAACTGCTCGATTTGGAAGTCAGTGACACGACCCAGACAAATTTGGAAAAGACGTCGATGACACAAAACAAATATTTGTAGCCACGATTGTAGGTGGCCAAATGAGAGACATCGGCTAAATCGGCTTGCCATTGGTGATCGATACCCTGCACGCGGGTGCGACTTCTGGAAAATTTTCGTCGAATGGGTTTGTGCAAGGTGTTCGTGGATTGTTCTTGTAACCAGCCACGCACACCTTACACAAACCAATTCGACGAACATTTGAGGTAAACGGACACTTTTCAATCGAGTTTTGGCAGCACGATACAATTTCTGAACTCCTCTATAACCTGCAGGATGGGGTGGATCGTAGTAAATGCTGGCTAACACCTTCTCCATTTTTTAAATAAGTGATCCACTCATCGTTGATGGTACTTTGAATGGGACGAGGGTGTGGTTTAGAAACGGTTTTATGTGTCCGATGTGCCACGGGAGTAGCAGTCTAACGTAGTGGTGGTGGTGGTGGCGGTATTGGAATGGCTTTGGTCTTCTTTTCTTTTCTTACTTTTGGTTTCCCTTCTTTCTTTTTGACTTCTGTCGAAGGAGGAGTGGACATTATCTTTTAAACCCAAGCTTTAAGTTCTTCTCGTTGGGGTGTAGGGGAAGGGGTCAACAATGACGTTGCAATCTTACTAGGGATGGGAGCTGCTGACGGTGTTTGAAAGACTTCTCTTGCCTCTTCTTCCTCACACATCCGTGGGACTACATCTGTCTTGACCGCTGCGGGTGGTGGTGGTGGTGAACTTTTCATCAGTGTCTTAAAATCTTTCAGAGTGGGTAGAGCTGTTTCGTCTAAAGCTTTCTGGTGAAAAAGTTGCAGTTGTTGCAACAGTTGACTGGACCGTTTTCAATTTCTGACAAATTGCTGCGATCCATCAATGATTGCAATTCGTGTTGTAACTGGGACATCTCGATCAAATGAGGATTGGGAGGTAAATGTGGGGTCCGTTATTCTTGCCAACGATGGTATTCCATCCATCGTTTGTAAGGCACTAAAGCCAGTTTTCGTCCTTCCATTGGATTTCAAGAATCACGTCTCAGATCTTTTCACTCCAGAGGTCCCTATTATCTTCTTGACCCTTTTACATTGGAGCTATGGCGGGTACATTTTTTCCCAACATACCCAACACAGGTCTCGCTATTACATTGGTAAGAAGCCCCATCAGGGATAAAAATCAGCCGCATTACACTAACATCTTTTTATTTTGACGAATGGGTTTTTTCTTTTGGACCATTTGGCGAAGAACGTGTCAATGTTTGGCAAAGCATTTTTTCTGGTGTTTAGTCAAAGGCATCGTTCCTTTCAAGACATTCAGACAACATTCGTTCACGGTATCGATGACGTCTTTGGAGGCGGTTTGAATGAGTTTTTTCGCATGGGTGGAGAAGCTTTGGACAGGACGGACAACATGTCCCAATGTTTGACTAAACGAGGAGGCAGTCATTTCTTTTTCTTTCCTTTGGGGGTAGAAGAAGGATGTCTTTTGGTGGGTAACATCTTTCTTGGTTGGTTCGTTGGTTCCGGGGCACACACCAAAAAAATACACTAACGTCGATGACTTGTCACACGGCCTTTAATCCTTTTTATTTGGACTATCGCTTCGTCATAAAGGTGACAATTTGTTTTCCAAAATTGCCAAAGAATCTTCCTCTTTGGTGGCTTCTCTTTTTCTTTGGACGAGTGTCTTTTCAGGGACAGACGTCGATGTTTGGCTAAGCGTTTTTTCGGTTGACGTGACTGTCTTTTTCTTTTCCCTTTTCCTTTCTGGACAGGAGAACGACCATGAGGGGACATCTTTGGGGCACAAAATACACTGAAGTCCATGGTTCGACATACGTCCTCTTATCTTATCTTTTCTTTTGGAGCTTGTCCTCTAACTTTTTGGCAAAATTATCTACTAACTTATCCATTAATAAGAAAAATCCTCCCCTTTGGTTTCTTCTCTTTGGATGAGGGTGTCTTTTCAGGGAAAGACGTCGATGTTTGACTAAGCGTTTTCTCGGATAACGTGACTGTCGTTTTCTTTTTCCTTTTCCTTTGCGGACAGAAGAACGACGATGGTGACGGTGTGCACTTCTTTGAGGGGACATTTTTAGCTGTTCAGGAGCACAAAATACACTGAAGTTAATGGCTCGTCATGTGTCCTTTTATTTTTTTATTTTTTTATTTTTTTTTTTGAGGCCGTATTTATGGACTAAATAGTCGTAGGGGTTGTAACCAGTCTTTTTGACAATCTCATTTACGTACTCCTTGTCCAAAAAATCCTCCTTTTTGGTGGATTCTCTTTGGACGAGTTTGTCTTATCTGGGGGTGACGTTGATGCTTGGCTAAGCGATTTTTGGGATGATTTGACTGTCCATTTCTTTTTCCTTTTCCTTTCTGGACAGAAGAACGACAATAGTGACGGTTTGCACGTCTTTGAGGCGACATCCTTGGGCGTTCAGGAGCAGAAAAACACTGATCCCTATCGTTTTCCTCGGGTTTTTTGTATACTGGAATGCGTCGACACTAATTGTCGGCTCGTCGTATCATTTTCATGGCAGGCATCACACGACGGGGAGGGGTTAGCAACGGACTCAATCGGGACAGTTCTTGCTTGGATAAATCCAGTAAACTCTTTAACACACCCGATCTTTCATGGACTTTGATTTTGGGGGCAGGTACTTTGTGTGCAGCGACCACTGCCGCTAAAGAGGAGGAGGGTGTCACCACTGCAGGATAAGTTCTTGGACCCGCGGGTTTCCAATGTTTCATCAAATTAGGAAAGACGCGTGTCAAATCGGGTTTGGTAGGCATCACCAGCAACGGAGAAGTGGAAAAACCTGAGGCTACTGGAGACGCAGTCACCGATGCGGCAGGACATGGTTTGCGAATGTAAGGTTGCGTCCTCGTGGCAGTACCTCTCTTGCGAGTAGAAGCTGTTATCTGTGGACTTTTCTTTTTCATTTTCTGTGGCTGTGACCTGGTCTAGACACTGCTGCTCTTTTTCTTTTTCTTTTGGGTACGTCGGGGAGTGGCTTTTTTCTTCGGCAGAACTTTGGTAGCATTGGCATCCCATTTTAAGAGGGAACGAATGATGACACCTCCTAGAGAACCGCTACCTCCAGGTTTCAAAATGATTTGCTTTTTGGTTTGAGTGTCGATGCGAGGATCGGCCAGATGCGTGAAGGCTACTTTGTTTCTCTCAAACAAACGTTTGGTTTAATGTGGAATGTGAATGATGCCTTACAGTAATTGACTTCTTTGAGACTAGCTTCTAAGACAATAGCACGCATTTGTGGATTCTTTTCGCGACTGATACCGTACAAGGCACGAATCAATTTGACGGGAAGATGAGACTGAAGAGACGTCATGTTGACGCTGTGTGAGACAGACCCAAAGTGACCGAATTTTTTATAGACTTTCTTGGTTGTTGTTGTTGTTAAGTCGACGACGGAGACGTGTACACGAGAGGCCCTCCGTCTTGGCACCAGTGGGTGAAACAGATGGGTACGAAATAGCAAATAATCGGGGGTAGTGGGTTTTAAATCTACGAGTAAATAAGCGTGTGGGGTTTGAGTGGCATCGTCGTACGCATGAATCAGCCAAGGCGTTCCTAACTGTTTGGCTAACACTTGCACTTGCGACTTATCTCTAGGGCTTTGAAACAAGACCACGTAATGGGCATTGAGACTGATGGTGCGATGGGCTTTACTTTGTTGAAACAAATTTTGTGTGACGTAAATGACACTGGCATTACGATGATGTCCTTTGCGCGTAAACCACAGTTTAATTTCTTCTTCGTCTTCTCCTAACATGTCGTCGAAGATGACCAGATGGGTTTGACTAGGCTCAGACACGATCCCGTCGTCTTCGCCAGGAATGCCTTCCATAAAAACGATGGAATCACCTTGACTTTCTCGCAGAAGGATGTACTCCGATTGCCACTCTTTGTAACACCACACGATTCGTTGAGGTGGACGATCGATCAAATGATGTTTATGTTCGATCAAACGTTTGACAAATTCGGTTTTGCATGAACCACTAAGTCCGGCAATGAGCATGTTAAAGGGATGGCGAAGATACAAGGCCTCCCAACTGGTTTGATCTAAGTGTTCGTCAATGACTTTGATAGAGGAGGAAGAGGAAGCAGAGACAGTAGAGGTAGCCATAGTACTGTAAGGAATGTCACTTTTGACACGAAGACAGACAAGACAAGAGTTTTGATACTTTTTTCAGGACACATTTATTGCCATCTTTAAAAGTCAACAACAGGAAAGACAAAAATACATAAAAGCCAAATGGTTAAGAACATGAATAAAAGACACATCAAAACGATTAAAGTGGAATACGAACAAGTCTCTGTACAACATTTTTGGTGATCAAGATGAGCTATCGTAAGGACAGTGTGTAATGTTCTTAGAGTCTCTACACTACTTGGCACAATCACACAGGGGTCCTCCTGGAATGGTCTTTCGGGGATGTCAATGACCGTCCTGTCCTGTCCTGAAGGGAATGGTTCTTCTTTTTCTTCTTCTGGCACTATCGCTAACACAGGTTTAAAAGTTACTTTTTTCACTGAAAGTTTTAATTTTTTAGCATGACTGATCTTGGGCATAGTGTGCCACTTCTTTTGTCCAAGCCTCGAAACCCAAATTTTCCAGTCACGTACATCTTTCCAGTGAGGTTGTAAGTCACAAGCTACACACACATCTTCAGTACCTAAATGTTGACGAATCTTGTTTTCCTGTAGAGGTCGAGAAGTATTGAGATGAAGGCGCAATGCTTTGAGCAGAATGAGGTTTTCGTGTACATTTAAAGGGACCAGTTCATGTTTTGGGGGTATGTACTGTTCGTGAAGAGTCCACAAGGATCGGCCGGGAAACGAAATCCTAGAAAGCAATTCACTAAGACACACACCACACGTCGACCCCAATTGAATGGACATAGTTCTCGTAAAATGCGATGGTAATCCTCTACCCTTTGAATATTGTCATTAATTTACTTCCACGGAATCTGTTGTATCACGAATGATAAAGGTCGTGGCATGGTAGTCCGTTTTTATACTTTCTTTGGTCTGAGGTAGTAAGTGTACGTTTTGAACAGAATCGGTTTTATTTCATTACCGCACCAAAAATGTTTAGTCACTAACTCACACACAACACGTCGCACAGAAGTTTCCTCTTGAACTAAAAAGAATTGTTCTTGTAATGATTTGTTGTAATCCTCTAACTCGTCCGTTGGAATTCGGTGTATTAGAATCATCTTGTAAGTTGAATGAGTGGCATCCAAAACTTTATGAATTTCACACGATTCATCAATTTCTGACTAATGGAACGCTTTGAAATGGATCAGTCTCTTATACTATTCAGGTACCAATGAATCCAACATCGGTGACGTAACGGATGCAATTGTTCTTTGCGTTTCACTTGTATTTTGACCAACTCTCGGTAAATGCGTTCTCGCAACTCCACAGGCAAACCAGGAATGTTCTCTTGTAAAGTATCCATGACCATATCAGTCAAACACTTCTCCTAGAGCGAAAGTAACGGATGTAGTGAGTAATTTCTGGCCACTGCCATTCCAGGAAACGGTCAAGAATGTCATTCAAATCTTCTAACGTAAATGGTCTAAAGCGGAATATTCGGAAGAACCTACACTTGATCCAGAGAAATCTGACTTGTTTGTTGACTTCTGTCAATTTCCTCTTGTGAATTTCTCGACATTAAAGTTCCTCAGTCACCCATTGAGAATTTGCTCTCTCAAGTCCCAGCCAAATGTCCTTGTAGATCTTCTCTTGCAATTCGTTTGGTGATCTTTGAATATTATTTTTTAAATGGGGTTTAAATACTTGTCTAGGTGTTGTCCAACGTTTGACTCCTAGCCAAGCAGCTGATTTCTTAAACGACATAGTATGCCACTTTAATGACGAGGTCCCACTAAAGGTAGGTAGTGACAATCCGGAGTCCATCGAACATGTTCCAGGTAAGCGCAATCTTTCTGTTCCCACTCGTGAAGTAACACACCGCAACTGAAGTACTTGACTTTATCCCTTTCGCCCAAGTAGATAAATCTGGCTCTAGCTAATTCTTCGGGGGTAGGTTCTCTCAGATATTTAGACCATTTTCCTCGGAAGGTTTGGAATCGATTTTCAAAGTCGCAGTATTCAGGCAATCTCACAGGAAACGAATATTCGTCTTTCACAGGTTCATTTCGATGAAAGTACTGTGAAATATGCAGGAGTTTACGAAGCTTTGGATGACATTCGTATGGTCGTAGCTGCATGGTTTCATAATGATGGTATCCACCATGAAAACCAGTAAAAGTGTGAAAAGACGTACGATGACGAGTGCCATCACTTTCGCATCCGTCAGGTTTGACACGTACAGCATCACTTTCCATGGTAGGTATAGTGGTAGTCGTGGCAAAGTTCCCATGATGTGGTACTGAATCGTTGAGGTCATAGCGTAGGCATCCCTGCCATCGCAAGGCACAGCATCATACTCGAGTTTCTCGTTGGACTTGAGTCTTACGCTCGATACTTGCTGTGTGAAAGGATTCATCTTTCTCGCTTGGTGTTGGTAGTGACAATAAACTATCGGTCTTGGACGTTGTCCCTTTTTCTATGCTCACCAATATCGACGTGACCGTACGGTAAAGTGAAGTGGTTGAGAAGCCGTACTCGCTTCTGGTACACGATCTGATAGACATTTTCCAAGTGCCGGCTGACGATTTGGTGTGTGGGTAAACGTACAATCTTGTGCTGTTCGTGGGTGGTCACTTTAGAATTACCATCCTCTCCAGACTGCAAGGCTTCTTTCCAGACGCCAAAGTTCACCAGTCGACTGGTGCGATAATTGAGAGTCAATCCTTTCACTTTACACTCGGTGTGCACTTCTCCTTGTGGGTCTGGGTATTCGTAGCCATACGTTTTGGGACCGCCAGTTGCAAAACTTAGAATCTTGTCGTCGGGATGCTCGTCCGTCCAGGCTCCTAAACGGTCTCCTTCGATGACAGGGTGTTGTTGACCCAGACAATCGATGTAGATGCAACTGTCCGTGTCAAAACACAACACACGATCTCCTAACAGTTCTAAAGCTTCGTTCAGTTTTAAGCGAGCATGGGCAGTCATATAAGCCGCAATGATGACATTTCCAAATTCGTCGGCTTCTACAAAGTCCAGTTCTTCTTCATAATTGACTAAGATCAAATCCTCACGAACGACGTCCACGTGTTTCATGTATATGGTTTTGTCGTGAATCATTTGGAAGTAGCGGGACGGTTCTGTCAAATACTCCGTCTTGGGTAAACACGGTCGTTGTGCCATTTTGCCCCACAAACAATTTAACATCACTTGGCAAACGATCGCCTTACTTCGTTTTTCGCTATGTAGTCTAAAATGATGCCTTCCTGCTCCCAGTATTTCTCTTTGAATTTCTTTTGGCTATCGGGAAAGTGGCACCAGGAAGGATAGCCGCTGGCTTCTTGTTTCAGTTTCAAAGAGGCATTCACGTAGTCTGCGAAAATGCCTTTTTGAGTGTCATCGCCCTTGTGGTATTTTTCTGTCTTGGGAAAGTGGTAAATTTCGTACACTTCTAACAGTTGGTATTCCAGGTCCAGAGCTTTGAACAATTCCACTCTGACCCACGTTCCCGTTAAGGCGCGTTCTTCCTGGCTGTGCTGACAACGTCGGTCTTGGTTGCACGTTTCGGAACAAGTACGACACAAGGTAAAACATCAATTTTCTTTGGCAATGGTGTGGCAAAACCAGATGGAACAAGTTCGTGGGAGGCATGACTTTGCACTTGATCAATCCTTCGTGTTGTCAAATGTTAGCAATTGCGGGTGCCCTGCGGAAAAGTGACAATATTTGCACACGTACGGATACAGAGAACACACGTCCAAGTATTTGATTTCCTCTCTTTTCTCCTCGTCGACTTGGTACAGCAAACAGGTGGCATTCGTCCGTTCTCAATACAACTTATCCCCTGGGTTCAGTGGGTCCACCAGCTTGTAACTTTCCACGATGCGCTTAAACTCAGGATCGGTTTTCAGACGGTGATCGTACTCGTGTTCCCACATTTCTGCCACTTGCTATCCTTGCTCTTCTAACTTCATTCGCCGCTGACAAGTGGCCTGGTACAAGTCTTCCATGGTCCGTTGTAAAAACTGATTTTTAGTGTTACGTTGAGGGTAGCAGATGGGACATCCGTGAGATAAGCAACCGTTAAACTCGTACACGATCTTGGGGTTTTCTAAGTCTCAGCAATCCACTGAATACCATCCAATAGTCTTTTGGCCTCCTCCGTTGCGAGCATGTTGGATCCATTTGTCTTCCTTGTCGCACAAGTAATGTAGCCAGCGTAGGGATTTGATCGAATATTGACCTTTGACAAAGTTAGTCGTTTGAGGACTTATGATAGCCAAGGTGTTTACGAGCATGAATCGTTGACGGTACCCTAAGGAACACGCTTTGGTAATGGTGCAGGCTTCTTTCAAAGGATCTATCCCTTCGTATTCCATAAACAGTTCTCGAAATATTCCACAGCATCGCCGTAAAATGTTCACGTTGGAACGACAATATTTTAGCATTTCTTCCTGAAAGTAGAAAGTTTTCGAGGCGTGAGTCTGGTACCAAGCATAGAAAGCTTCTCCTTGTTCGGTAGGAATGTTGTCGGGGTCGTAGTAGTGAGCCTCAGACTAATGGATTAGAACGGCGTGGTGATTGGCATCAGTATTGAAAAAATGCGGAAAATAGCCTTTCGCCATTTCTGTCATTCCAAACGTTTTAGGCATGCGACTCAAAGGCATGGCCTAGTAACTCATCGAATCTTTAAAGTGCACTTGTCCCACTTGCATGGAAATAATTTTTGCTCCTTTCAAAGTCACTTTAGGACGTTCGGTACTTTGTTCCGCATAGTAATTCAAAAGAAACTGTCCATCGTATCCCGAGAAATTGTGAGCCATCACCGTGGCATAGCGATGGCAATCTCCGTAATGTTCGATGTCCTCTTGTCTCCATGTCTCGTCGATGAGGTCTAAGATCCTTTGGGCGAAATCGGCCAAAGTCTTTGGTCCCCGAAAGACTTTTTTAAAGTCCTCCAGAAATCTTGCTACAGTGATGGCAATGAGTAAAAATAGTCTCCTGGATGCGCCTCTCGCACGCTCGGTGAGCCATGCAGAAATTAGGAATGTGAATGCCGGTCTCCTGCATGCATTCGAAATCGGAAAAGATACAATTGCCTTTCTTCTGGTCATCTTCTTCTTCTTCTTCTTCATGTTTGGAATGGTATTTTTTAATGTAGCATTGGTGTTCCAGGTCCACGATTTGGCGACAAATGTGACATCGTTTCTTTCCTGAACAGACCTGTAGCTTGGCACAATTGGCACGTATACCTTGTCCACAAGTAGGGCACAATCTCAGGAGTTGACAAGCACATTTCTGCTGTGAACCTTGCGTCTTCAAATGTTGTTGGTAACAGGATGGACTTACAAAAGTGCGTTGACAAGCTGGGCAATGCACTCGTTCTTGTCCTTCGTCCAGACAGGGCTTAGAGGCAAAACATCCCTCACATTTTGATTCACAATGTTGTGTTGCTCTCGATTGTTATAACCATAGTCACATTTCTCACAGTAATAACTGTATGACAGGAATGCTGTGATACTGGTAATGGCATCGAAATGTTCATCGCGATGATAGACGTGAATGTATTTTCCGTCTTTGAAATCTTTGCCTCGAAACAACAGAGGTCCGCGCACTTCTTGAGGGTACACTTTCAAGGTGTAACGTAGACCAAAACGTCTTGCAATTTTTGCATTTCAGGAATGCCACAGGGTGTGTCTTTGGATATCCCCGCTTGCTGTAACAGGAGTTCTGCTTCTCTTCGTTGTTGGCTCGGTCCGATTGTCGAATAGCTTTTCAGGCTCTTTTCCTTTCTGCCGTCTCGTTCTTGTCGACATACGTTCGTCCCATCACGATGGCACGGGCTAAACACATCTGGTCTTGAGTGTTGTTAATTTGAAGGAGGCTGCGCTGGATGCTGCTAAGGTCGTCTACCAATAACACCTTTTTGCGTTGTCCGGTCCCTTTAGGAAGAGAAACATGGGTCATGAACATTGTCGCTTTTCCGTCGGTGATGTGAAACTTGTCGTTGGATTGCTGCACGTGTTGAATCTTGTCCATGACTTTGGAAGGTGTCAATTCTGCCGGACTGCTAAACTCGATCCAAACGGGGGACTTCAAACTGTCGTGATGAATGGAAAGTCTCAAGCGATCGTCTTCTTTGGCTTGACATTGCTGTTTCAGTGTGGTTAACAAAGAATCCCACACGTCGGTGATGAACCCCTCTGCTTTCTCAAGCGGTACGTCTGACTTGAACTCTTTAAACTTCACCGTGTACGTGTAGGCTGTGGTTCTAAATTTTCTAGAGGAGCGTTTGTCCGTCTCTCGGATGTGGTAGTACTTCTCAGGGTTTACTGGTGGTGGCGAACTTTTTTTGGGTGTAGACTCTCTGGTTCTGGATTCTGACTCACTCATGTCATCTTGAAAATCGAAGATCAGTGAGATGTCCGCTATGTTAACGAACTGGTGTTAACATAAAAACCAATGGCCCTTTTCAGGGCCACTTTCATATGCCTAGAAAAGATTTATTGTTTCTTGCCTAAAAAAAATTTAGTCGATTGTATATTTTATGTTTAACTCCCAAAAACATTATTCTATTACCTAAAATTTTTTTAGTCGGTTGTATAATTTGGGTATGATAGATTGATGTTCATCAATCTATCGTTGTGTTGTATATGTCTTTATCTCTCCTCTCTTGTATTTGTCCCTACCTAGAGTAGCTGCGCGTATTCAGGTCAGCCACTTGCAACATTGTTGCAAGTGTCCAGTACCGTGACGTCATCCCACCTGTTCCATTCCTATTGTCTCTATAATCAATCTTGAGGCTATAGTGCCGGAACCCTTTTTTAACACATAAGTCTACGTGAGGCTATAATGCCTGACCTGTGCCACTTGAGGCTATAAATCTTGAGGCTATAGTGCCGGAACCTGTTTTTAACATTACGGTCTACGTGATGCTATTTCGCCCCCTATTACTACTTATGTGGGACCAGAAGGTAGCACATCTCCAATGACAGACACAGTGAATATTGATGGTCATCAAACTCATTGGATGAAGAGGAAACTAATAGTGTGACTTGTACAATTGTAAATAGGAATATATCCGTCTCACAGAAGATAATGTACCATCATTTGTACGACTGTTTAGTACAGCTTGTGAAGACTAAAAGACCTTTTCAGGGATATCTTGAAACGATATTGACGTCTCCATCAGAAAATGAGCTAAACATTATCTACGTATAGGTTTGAATTTTTCAGAATACATGCAAGACGCATAATATGATAATAATACAACCTTCTATGGCATAAATACTGCGATGAGGTAAAACATAATAAGAACTACCATTTGTAACGTTTTAGATAGTCAAAATAACCTCAAGTAATATAGAGTATAATACAGCGTTTAAATAACTTATTGCAAATATTTAAATGTACAATACAGAGTCCCAAATGAATTAAATAACTCAAGCGAGGACAAACACTCGATAATAATGGCATCTTTTGAAACAGTAAATGCAATATCCTCTACATGAATTGGCATGCATTTCCTCTGCATAAATTGGCATGCATTTCTTACAAAAACTGGTATGTATACTTTAAATCTTCATTTTAAAAAACCATCGTAAGAGTTCGATGACTCTAAGAACATTGTAATATTGTTAGTGAAGAACTTTCTCACTTACAGGAGGATGACTTAAATACTCATACCACTCCGGTGGCCTAGTGGTTAGAGTGTCCGCCTCGAATGCGAGAGGTCATGGGTTTGATTCCCGGCCGAGCCATACCATAGACTTACAAAAATGGTACTAACATCTGCCTCGCTTGGCGCTCAGCATTAAGAGGTTAGTGTTAGGACTGGTCGGCCTGGTGTCAGGATAATGTGACTGGGTGGGACATCATGCTACATCTCTGCGGCATGATGCTCCAGTGCTAGACATCACTATAATCTGCCCCACTGCAGACATCGTAGCGATATGACTGAAAAATTGTTAAAGCTACGTTAAAAAATCCAACCCACAATCACAATCACTTAAATACTCCTATTACAAATGATGAAATCATGAGCAGTTTATCTAACATCAAAAACTAAACCCCTGCCCTGATATGCTATCTACTCGCTTTGGTCAGTGTACGACTAGAACAGTCTTACCACTCATTATCATCCCTATAGTTAACAAAATCTTTGAATCTGGCTATTTTCCTACAGAGTTGGAGAATAGTATTATTTGTCATATAAGTGCGGTGGCAAGTGCGATCCAAACAATAACAAGGGCATCTATCTTATTAATACTTTGTGCAATGTCTTTACTGATAAATTGAATACATCAAGATACACGTGGGCAGAAGATAAAGGTGTGTGTGTGTGTGTGTGTGGTGTGTGTGTGTGTGTGTGTGTGTGTGTGTGTGTGTGTGAGTGTGTGTGTGTGTGTGTGTGATTTGGGTTTTTAACCTAGCTTTTACAATTTTTCAGTCATATCGCTACGATGTCTGCAGTGTGGCAATTTACAGCGATGTCTAGCACTGGGGCATCATCCCGCAGACATGTAGCATTATGTCCCACCGAGTCACATTATCCTGACACCAGGCCGACCAGTCCTAACACTAACCTCTTAATGCTGAGCGCCTAGCGAGGCAGCTGTTAGTACCATTTTTGTAAGTCGTTGGTATGACTCGGCCGGGGATCGAACCCACGACCTCACGTATCCTAGGCGGACGCACTAACCACTAGGCTACAGGAGCGGTCCGAAGATAAAGGTCTGATAGGCGAAGCGCAGAGGTTTAGAAAAAATGATCGTCATACGACAATATGTTTATTATTCAGGCGTTAGTGAGGATGTATCTCTAAAAGAAAAGGTAGATTTTATTGTCATTTTGCAGTTTTTAAAAATGTTCTTGATAAAATACAGCATGGTAAATTATTGTCGTTAATAATACTTAGGGATATGAATGGCAAAAAAGTAGACATTTGTAGAAATATTTAAAGAAATATAAAAAGATGTGTCCTCACATCTACAGGTTTAATTACTTGTTTCGGATGCATATTAAGTACAAGGCAAGGTTGAGTTCTGAACCATATCGTGATTTACCATTTTATTAATGGTCTAATTAAACATGCAGACAAACTAATTGATCAGAAGTATAATTCACGAAGACGTGAATATTTATATGAAAAAATGGCATATCTGACACGCATCATTGGTATAAGCAATGAACACTAACTGTGTGCTAAGACGCAAGAGTCATGAAAAATTAAAAACTACTCGTGTGCTATAAATAGAGATAAGAAAATATATGGAAAACAAAAACAGTCCACTTGCATCGGTGGAACATGTTGTATGGAGAATAACAGTAGAAAGCAAGGGAAAGCTGTATTACTGCTGAATGAAACCTGATAAAGGAACCAATTGTTCGTACTATCACGAGCACTATACCAACGTATTTAAGACAATCGCAGGGATTTCTAATCATAAAACAAGAAAGTAGGTGAAAATAAATGAACTATGTTTTAGAAATGTTTACAACCAAAGACGCCAGACAAACACAATATTAATTAGGGATAATTAAATAATAAGTAAATGACATCTTAATTTTTCTCGATTACTTAACGATATGCTGCTACAGTCGTAAGGAAAAAGGTTTTGTTAGTACCTGTAAACCTGCTTTACGCGCAAACAGGGGTAAGATTATAACTAATTTATTTAGTAATAATATTTTGATTCAGTTCTCAAATGTTTCAAAATCACTAAATATTTCTCCGATTCAGCGTTGGTCGTATGGCTACAACACAGACAATGGCCCAGAGACGCTTGATCTGCATGGAGAGAGAGAGAAAGAAAGGGGGGGGGAGATTACCTGTGTAATCAGTGGTTTGAATGTGTATCCTTTTAGAATCTTCACATGTTCTGGATACTTTTCAAATGGAAATAATCTGTATTCGCAGCGACAATGTTGTTGAACCTGAAGCAGAATTTCGTAGTCTTTTTATAAACAGAATATTCGTGGCCCCATCAGCCTAATAATATCAGCCTGCTTTAATTCGTTTCTCCAAAATTTCGCAGGCAAAGGTTTTGTTCCTTCTTTAATTTTGCGGACGTCGTACTATTCTTGTTTATAATTCTTCATGCTATATAAAATGAGGAACGGTTCCACTCTTTAATTTCTCGAAATTAAATAGCAAGGGGAATAAATGCAGGCTTACAGTATGTGTAACGCCTTGAAACTTCCTGATCATGAATGTAATTAAGTGTTCACTTGCTTAGAATTAAATTTACTCACATATCCTTCATGTAATGGTAACAACAACTCGAAGATCATTTCCCTTTCATAAGACTGAATGGTAAGTAAAACTACGATTTGAGAATTTGTGATCTCATGAGTTTTCTTTTCTTGTATTTTTTTTCGTTAATAAAATTGTGAAATATTTGTCATCGTTACTTGAGCCACAGAATTAATTATTTAACTATTCATTGATGTTTACACTTCGATTTGAAATATAATCAAAATGTCCCATGATAAGAAAAGAAAACCGCCGCAACATAAAACTCATCATATTTTATTGATGTTGCATGAATTCTTAAGTGTGTGTATGATTTAAATTTTTTACGTAGCTTTTAACAATTTTCCAGTCATATCGCTGTCATATGGTAGTTTATAGTTGTGTCTAGCACTGGAGCATCATGCCGCAGACATGTAGCATCATGTCTCATCCAGTCACATGATCCTGACACCAAGCTGACCAGTAATAGCACTAATTTGTTAATTCTGAGCGCCAAGAGAGGCAACTAGTACTATTTTTATAAGTCTTTGGTATGACTCGGACGGGGATTGAACCCGCGACCTTCCGCATCCGAATTTCCTAAGATAAGAATTGAATAATTATGTTTAACGAAACACGAGGACATGAAAGCCTATACAGTTCCGCAGCTGGTCGGTGCAGGATTTTAGCCCACGATCCACTGTTGGTGAATCCGGGAACGCTAACAATTGAGCCACCGTAAATTAAGGGCTTTTCTGTGTGTGCGTGCGTGTGTGCGTGTGTGTGCGTGTGTGTGTGTGTGTGTAATGCAGATAAATATACGCTTCGATAAAGAATACTCAATGTTTTAGTAGCATACCATTTCCTTCTCGTTTTCTTTCAATCCGATGTCGTAAAAGATAAATTTCAGATTTTTGTATTTTGGAAATACCACACTGTGAAGGTTCTGCATTTGAGCCTGAACTTCCAGAAAGTGATTTGAAGATGCTGCAGTCACAAAAACAGGAATCTTGGAATTTGGGGAGTCAACAAGATCTCTGGCAAGGCCTAGCTTTTTAAGGTAAGGACCGGAATCTCCGATGGGATAATTTTGAATAAAATGACAGTTTTCCTCAAATGTTCCTCTAAATTTACTATCTTCCCAGCACAAAAGCGAATCATTGACTTCGAATTACTGTAACTATTAGAAACGATATAAGAGTTCATTTTTTCGTGTCCATTCTTTTTCCTATGGCGTGTCATAACGGCACAGAATTCATCCTCTCTATCTTCAACAGATAAATTGAACTTGGCTATGACGGCATAATTTCCAGGAAAACTGGCTTCTGAGCTCTTCCTTGTTGTGGTCATGCCTTGTTGAATGGAGTAGACTCCATCTATACAACAACGCAAAGAATGTAACGCAAAAGATTATGAGGTAAGACTATGGTATATAGGCTTAACGTTTAAAATAAATATAATGCGACTGAAATAGACAAAATGAATAATAATTCTGATAAAAGCAATGCACTTGCAATATGCTGGCAACACAGGAACGCTTGTTTTATAACCTCTACCAGATGCGAGTTTAGGTTCCTTTTCATATCTTCGTAAACTGCAGAGGGGATAATTTTGTTCTAAATGATAAAGATAGATTTGGAACTAACAAAAAGCAATCAATATTTTCAGTGATCTTTGAATGTGATAATGTATGTCACAGAGTGTGAAACTGATTGTGATCTAAGTCACTCAGCTGCATTTTGATCTGATTCATTTGGAATACTAACCTGGTTCTCAAGGTGCCTAAAAGCAGGCAAAACGACTGCCTTGGTCAGAGAGGCGGACTGCGCAAACAAGAGCTGATAACTTATTTTTCTCCCGTGGAAAGAAAATAATTTTTGTCATTTCTAGTTAAGTCTTACTTCAGATTACCATGCTTTTGTTTCCTTTCTAAGTGGTTGGACTTTATTTTCAACATTTCAACATTTTTCTGAGACCTTAAATTTGGCTGTTTCAATCATCTTATTGACTTTAACGGCTATTTTTTATGTTTTTGTCTCATGAACGTGGATCTCTTATCTGTACATTCTTGTACATATTTGTTTTAAAAAGCGGACCGGTTTTATCATGATATTTTGCGTGATGGTTAAAACGTCGTTTGTGAAACATATTTTTTAATATTCAAAATGATCTCGTTTGTGCAGTCTGGCAAGTGATAATTATAAACAATTTAAAGGTGCTTTTAATTCATATATCAACAGCAATGAGCTAGCTTGAATTGATTGTATTGTTCTCGTAGTCTTGCAGTTGGCAAAAACTTCATTTGTCATTGATATTGCCTGACTAAATACACTTAGGAAATACTGGCGAGAGTTTCGAAATTGCTTTCGTTTCTATTTATGCCTCACGAATGTTCGCTGGAAGAGCTTAAATGAACTGATGGACTTTCATTGAACTAGTGTTCGGCGGTATTCAGTTTTTCCACCTTCGTCCGCATATTAATGCATCCCCTCAGATATGTGACTTGCAAAGCTTATACACAAGACTTGAACACAAATTTAAGAGCTTGACACAACCGATCTGCTCAAATGTGATTCCTATGATTCACCATTCTAGTGCATATCATAATAAAGTCATATTATACTGTCAAGAGGATGGTGGCTAACATGTTAAAGATAATTGTTTACATGACAAAACGAAAGATGCAACCAACGGCACAACACAGTAATGTAACTGTCAAGCAAATTTCTTCTCTAGATAGAATAAGTGTCGCGTGGATCTTTTGATTGCATAATTTGTTAGTTGTTGTCACCTTCTGAGACAAAAAACATGAATCTCCTCGAACACAGAGACGACTGGTGAACAGGTGTCATTAAGAACGCCAGGCGCGTTTCATAAAAATGGTTCGCAACCGTGGCATTTATACACCAAGATATAGTCTGTTTCAGAACTTACAGGTAGTTTAATTAAGTGCAGTATACAGAGAATCGTGTGCATGATTGCCGGGACGGCTAATCCTGTGTTCGCTCTTTTCAATCAAACAGCACAGAGAAATACCACCATGTGGTAGTTATTGAGCAGCAGCCATTTTCTCACAGCTGTAATGAGTCATGTGCTTGAGAATTTTCTCCCTCTGAAACAAACTGAATCAACAGGTGGTTGGCGACTGTGGCAGAATGTTGTATATTTCACATTTTGATAAACAAAGCAGACATACCCTCAATGCTAATCATTGGTTGTATTTCTTTATTTGTTCATTCCAAAAACTAGCTGTTCGTTTGTTTAACGAATTTTTAATGATACAATTAACAAAACACGATCCCGGAAAACGTGTCAAGTTTGCACTTACACAGCATGATGATTAGGGCAGAAGACACCAACAGTGTTAGAAAAAGTTTCGGGTTTCTTTTTTGCACCATTCTTTCCTTCCAGTGTCTGAAAATAAATAACAGAGTGTTTGCAGCACAGTCTCCTTCATTCATATATCAAGAGATCATTCGGATTATATAGATCTCAAGGAAGTACAATTATTGCAAAATCTACATGAAGAGCTTCAATAATCGCCTTATTCGGTGGCTGCTTTAGTAATTCACAGCTAATATTAGGAACTTAGTGAAAAGAAAAGTCTGACAAGAAGAAAGCGATCTACTTCGAAACATTTCAGGAATATTCCGAAGCGGTTAAATTACCAAAGAGACAGTAAAAGAAAACTATATTTTACCAAATTGACTTTTGTGTCCTCCACATAACTTAATGCACGAACGTGGTCAGAAGATAATGGTCTACAAAAACTATATCTTTTTCCCTTCAAAGTCAGCATTTTCAATTGATGTTTAATTAGAAGCAAGTAAAAAGAACAAGCTTACAATAAGAAGACATACTCATGGATCTATTCCTGAAATTTCTCTAGATCCTGCCAACATTGTGGTCTATTTCTGGAATTTTCTTGAAATAAAAAGTGTTCTTGCACCCCTAAACAGTAGTCGGATTTCCTTCAATGTACACAAATTCAGTTCATATTCCAAAGCCAGCTGTTGCGTCTACAACAGCCAACACATCTGTTCTAACTGTCAACTTTAAACAATTTCATTACAAAACATTGTATCCGACTGCATCTATCCCACATAAATTTTCAGTCACAAAGTTAACACGAAAACAAAACACAATAAAAATGGTTTCTTAGTTAATCGGTTGAAACTGGATACGTTATACCAGGCTCACAAACGAGGTTTTTCTATATTACTAAGGTTTGACATGTCCATGTAGGCTGTATTAAGTGTTGACTTTTCCAAGTGTGCTGCATTACGTGCCACGTTGCAGCGACGTCTGTGTGTGAAACTTTTCGTAAAACAATTTCTTATTCTTTTTTGTGAAGATTTATTGTGAAGTGGTTGTTACTTGCTTGTGATATGATGATTAGAATAGAAATTATATATATATATATATATATATATATATATATATATATATATATATATATATATATATGTTATATATAAGTATATATATATATATATATGTACTTATGTGTGTTTGTCGAACACACAATAAAAACACATCAAATAGATATATCGGTCAAACTGACAGAGTAACAAACATTCACAGAGATAGATTAACAATAGAAACATTCATAGCAAAATAATTGCATTGTGGGGAAAAACATGAACGCTTGATTTGCTTAATATCAGATTGGCGTTTTAGTATGAAACACGGGTCTTTTTCTTCTTTCAATAGTAACTGCTCTTTGAAAACTTACACAACTACAAACGTTAATTATACCTTTCCTTTTTCTTGATAAAAGGGCGTTTTGATCGAATCCTTTACAGTATTCAAACAACTATGTAGATAGCAGTTATAGGATAAGGAAACATTATGATTACGTAACATAAACGTTCCGAAAACCAGTCATTACTTGCCTTGTAAATTATCAATTGATTTTAAATGTCTTATGCTATTGTAGATGTCTGTCATCAAAAATAAAATTTTTAATTATCTATATTGCTGTGTTACTTATATTTATTTTGTATTATTTATTGACTTTTCTTAATGACTGCATGTTATGAATATCTATATATTTACTTGACCTAGTCCAAAATCAAGTTCTTACTGTACCTCACCAGTGATATTTATTTTGTAAACAACAGAATAGATAGTTAGACTTTTCTCTCAGTATATATGGTAAACATGTTTATAGTTTTCAGTCTGACATTAGAAATTTCTAGACTGGAAAATTGCTTTAAGTGACAGAGTATTTTCAGAAAAAGGTAACTGAGACTTAGGTCAAGTGGAGGGATATATAATCTTGTTTACTTGAACAATTATTCGATTTTGCCTTGTCATCTGAAGCAGACTCATTCTTATTGTTGTATTCATTTTTGGATATGAGTGGACTTATGTATTCAAATTAATGTTTATTTTAAATACGGAATGCTGAATAATATTCTTGGACTGGAGCATCAATTTGGAATTATAGTGAATTCAGATAAGAAAATTTTGGATTATATTATTGTAACATGTCAAAACGCTTATCAAATCATCACACGCCAGGCAATTGGCACATAAGCATGTTTGAGCCTACAAGCACATCACCACATTCAGAATTGGAAAATATTTAGAATGCCATTGGAATTCAATATAACTTCATACATTTTGACTTCTGATAGATCTTATAAGACTTTTGGGGATTTAATTCACAATAATGCAAATTCTTTTTAAATTTTCGCTTTGTTGTCTAGGGAAATAAATTATCTGTTGAATTTTACAAATCTTGTTGGATCTGGCTCTTTCTGAAGTTAGTTTAAGATCATAGAGTCGTTACAGAAAATTGAGTGATCCTCTGGGATACGAATCTCTCTAAAATATTCCTGAAGACTTTGTTTTTTAAAAGTAAATTCGTTTAGTTTTCGTATTTTCTAAGTACTTGCCATTTTAATTTCACATAATTTAGAAATCTATAGTAAAACCAACAAGATTTCATAATGTCGTCTGAAATGGTGAATTTTATTTTTAATTCTTACCCATTTATACACCAGTTCCGTTTTGCTGTTAGCAGAAATATTAGGTTACCAACCCATTTTAAAGAAAAGAAGTAGATAAATATTTTCCTCATTTTGAAAACAAATCTGAAATATTTTAAGTGGCAAAGAGAGCCTTGTACTATATTATTACAAAGTGTACTTGTTTGCAAAACTCGTGACGTCCATACTTCACTGTCTGTACAACAAACTATGATTATGATGTGGTTAACGAATGTATCTTCAAGGGTTATTAGTTGGTACCCGAGGAATATTGACAAAGGCTTAGAAACTGTAAGAAAGAAACTGGACAGACCAATGTCGAATTTGCAAGAGGAAACTAACAATTATTTTATAGGTGGTGCTCAGCCAAAAAGGTTGGTCAAATCTACGATAACCTCAGACAACCCATATTAAGAGTTCAAGAATTGCGTCCACAGTGACGTTCAGACATACTTTGATGAGCATAAAGTTGAAACATTAGAAAATATTGCTCGTACACCAGACGAGTATTCCTTGACTTACAAAGTTATTTTGTCAATAAGTCTTCCAGTCAGCAGTTGGGGGGGGGGGTAAAAAGCCATTTCAGTCTCATAAGATCACTTTAAAATCTGGCACAACTTTTCGGAATCAAATTGCTGGAAAGATTGATCAGAAATCCTTATCTCTTTCTGATTGTTACAGATTGAAAAAATAAGCAGCAGAATCAAGACAGAGCTATTCCAAATGCTCTTATTTCTAAGAGGTCACAGTCATGTATTGAAAACAATACATTTGTTGGGTCCAATGGACCCCAGTCTAATTTCATTATGGATAATTATGAACCATTCATGTGGAATATTTATATATCACTTATTAGTGATTCTGCCAATTCTATCCCTATTAAAATTCAAAAGGACACGGGAGTTTACCAGAGTCATTTATTATCGGGTGCTTTGCCTTTTCTGAGAATATTTCTTCTAATGAAAGTGTTCTTATTCATGGCAAAGTGCGTCCTTGTTAATGTCCATTATGTAAATTTGTCAGTAGACTTAGTCTCAGGATCCCTGACATTCGGAAGAGTAACGTCTTTACCCATGGTGAGTATTTATTTATCACTAGGTTGTGGTTAATCCACTGGTAAATGACAAGTCTTGTTTGGATAAAAACGTCGATCCAGTTTGAATACGAAATTCTGATATATACACAGCTTGGGCAGTTACTAGCGCAATGGCGAAGAAAGCTCTTGTGAAGGATGTTGGTCAAGAAATTATTCCTTTAGCTGATACATTTGTTGGTCAGGATTTTGATGAAGTTACTTTGGCTCCTGGTATCTATGGGTCAAAGGTATTGATCGGAGCCTCTTTTTACGACTCATTCTCTTTATTTCAACCTGAGTGACAAACCACAGTCAACCATGGTCGAACAGGAAAACTCTCCTGAGGTATCCTACTTGTTTCAGAGGGCTATTAGCGAAACTGCTGCCACAAAAGTACCTGTGTGTTATTTTGTTACAAATGCGGTCCTTATGAGACAGTGTAGACCACCTGAGGTAACTCTGGTGACGTGTAGTCATTGACTAATCAAATTGTTTTTCCCAAATCGTACAAACAGGAAACTTTTAATCTAGCCCCAAGAATCTCTATTTGCTGGTCATTTAGGGGTCAATAAGAATTATCACAAGATTCTGAATCATTTTATTGGCCGAAAATTAAAATAGATGTTTTAAGACACTCTAGATCTTGTCACACATGTTAAATGGTAGGAAACCCCAATCAGAAGATACCTAATCTCATCTGCAACTTATTCCAGCATTTCACGAACCATTTAGTAGAATAACTGTAGACTGTGTCGGTCCCTTGCGTCCACATGATTCAGAAAGGTAATTCCTTTGAGGAATATTAAAACTAAAACCATAGTATAAACTTTGATAAATGTTTTTACACACTTTAGCCATCCCAAATTAGTCCAATATGAACAGACGGACAAATTTTATGTCGGGAATTTTCCAGGAAGTTATGAATGAATTAGGCATTCCCTCAATTTACGTTTTCGGCCTATCATCCAGAAAGCCAAGGTGCTTTTAAAAGACTTCATCAAACTTCAAAAAATATCATTTGGTCGTATTGTTTTACAGTCGGAAAAGATTGTGACGAAGGTGTTCATTTACTGTTGTTTGCTGTTAGGGAATCAGTTCAAGAATCATTAGGATTTAACCATTTTGGACTATGTTTTTGTAAATATTGTCCGTTGACCATTGAAGGTATTAAAAATAGCATCTTTCAACTGAGGATTCAAAGGTTACTCTTCTTGACAATGTTTCTGCTTTCAAATATATGTTATCAAAGGCTTGTGAAGTTGGAAGAACTGATCTTCACTCTACTCAGTCAAAATTGAAATTAAGATAAGGCAAAAATTCAAGGGAAATGAGTTTTCAGCCAATACCTCGAAATGCTCTTCAGAGTAAATATTATGGTCCTTATGCAGATGAAAAGAAAGTAAGTGACTTAAATTAACACTCCCGGTAGTCAAAAACAAACAGTTTTGCACATACATATGTTAAAGGAGTATGTAAATACAGATGGCAATGTTAAACATGCAGTGAATTTAGTTGTACCTATCCCACATAGTGATGATTTAAGCGATAGAATGCAATAGAACTGTGGTACAACTAATCTTCGGAATTCAGAAATATTGAATATTGTGGACCAGAAACTTACACATATAGTCACAAGAAAATAATGGGCTAAAACATTTATTATTTGAATATGAGCATTTGTTTCCAGATGTTCCAACACGAATAAATAAAGTCTACCATGGCGTTGAAATTGTAGATTCCACACCTGTGAAACAGCATCCGTGCAGGTTGAGCCCTCTGAAATAGGAATCTGTGAAAAACAGAAAGTTCAGCGTTTGCTGGACAATGAGTTCATTAAACGAAGTAAATGTGACTGGCGATCACTATGTATTCCTGTGTCGAGGCTCGATAATACTTTCCGCATATGTACCGATTATGGAAAAGTGAATAGTGTGACCAAAAAAGATACATTTCCTTTGCCAAGAATCGAAGACTGCAATGACAAAATTGAAAATGCAAAATATGTCACCAAATTTTTGACGTTTTCAAAGAATTTTGGCATATTCCACTCACGGAAATATAAATTTTGGCATTTCTAACTCCAGATGGACTTTATCAATGCCAAGTGTTTCCGTTTGGGATGAAAGTCTCGTCTTGTACTTTCAAACGTTTAAGGAACATGGTTACATCTGATATAGATAATTGTGCCGCTTACATCGATGACGTCATCATCCACAACGACACCTGGAAATATCACTTTGAGTCCATTCGGAAATTCGTTGAGAGTCACTAGTGCAAATTTGACAACTAAGTAAAAGTGAGTTTTACCTTGCTTGTATTACAGTTCTACGACATGATTTTGAAGAAACATCTATCATGCAGATTTTGATTAATTTCTTTGAACGGAAACATGTTTACTGTATTTTCGCAGTTTGTACTACTAGGTTTCTTCAAAATAAAGTGCACACAATTTCACCGATGCAAAAATTAAGCTTAATACAAAACTTCATCATAAATTTTAATTTAGTGTGTTAATATGGAAAGAACCTATGTACTTGAGATTACTGCAACATTAGGATTATCTTACAAATTTGGCGGGGGTGGGTGGGTGGGTTGTTTCATTCGTCCGTACTAAATTTCGAACCTGGGTAGGCGGACTACGATACCCATCGCATCGCCTCCACTCATCAGCCCCAACACCCTCTCGACTGAGCACATATCCTCAATTGACGATGATACCTATTCATGGATAAAGACATTCATGCGCGGTAGAAATACCCGAATGGCGACCCAGTAAGTAACTCATATCTAAATATAATCATTACGGATTACTCTGACAGAAATTAAAGAATGTATAAGTTAATTTGAAAAACCACAATATATACCAGAGTGAATGTGCCATCCATGGATCCTACAGGAACATGCATGATAATATTAAGACAAATGATATAGTAAGAAAGAATCTAATTTTTGCTAGAGTTTTTTAATATGTCCCTAACTGAGATTGAAAGTAACATGATATAAAGTAGAGAACGAATTATAAAAAAAAACAACTGAGGTATTGGCTGAAAACTACTTTCCCTTGAATTTTTGCCTTACCTTAGTTTCAGTTTTGACTGAGTATAATGAAGATTAGTTCTTCCAAGTTCAGAAGCCGTTGATAACTTACGGCACCCATCGCCTTGCCGGCATACTATAAGTCCCACACACCCCAGACGTAGCGCGCTTCACCAAGACAAGGAAAAGGATACAACCTAGTAATGCATTTAGTCATTCCTGCGAGGCAGCCACATTCATATAGCGACCGTTATGACTTTATGGTCATAAGCTAGGTAACAATACGAATCAAAATCGAAAAGGTCTTGTTAAACTTTACAAATAATTACATTATTAAAGTAATAAAATGAAAAAAATAAGAGAAACTTACAGAATTATGAAATAAATCCAAACTAGTCCTAAAAAGTGTCAACACAAGTTGAAAAGAATCGAATGTTCCGAATGAATTCCAGATCCTAGAATATACTAGTCTGCCCACAGTCCTGATGTATCGTAATGGCATTGCCCCAAAACTTCTTTGAATAATTTACAGTTGCCCCAGAATAATATTTCAGTCCAATGAACATTATATAATTACAATCAATTATCTAAATAAATGTCTCCTCTCAAATTATAATAAAAACACAACATTAAAGACTCCTGCAGACTAATATTAACACAAGAACGTATGAAATAAGAATCCGAAATAGGAATGAGCTAATAACTCAGTTCTCTCCTTATATACATCTCGAAGAGGCTATTACCACCATATGTTGGAATATAATCCACGTGACAGACCTTACTACTCAATCTAATAGTTCACAATACGTATTCACATGACCTATGTCGTTGTACCCCACCACCTCACTTTAACTAGCCAACCATAAATAACTCTTTTTAAATATCTCTATTATTAAGAACCTGACAACACCTGTTTATAGAGTTTATGCAACCTACATGCCAAAAATGAAACATACAAAATAGATACAGTCGTGTATCAAAAGTGTATATATATATATATATGTATATATATATATATATATATATATATATATATATATATATATATATATATAAGCGATCCAATAATTAAAATCACAAATCATCCTTTAATAGAAATCAAAGCATATTCAAAATAACATAGAAAGTTACAATGGTACTCCAGGGTGGAAGTGCCGTACTGGATCATATAGGATGATGCGTGGTAGTATGTAGTCCAATTATATATGAGTAAGAATGTTGTCATTCGGGTTAGATAATTTATTTTTTAATTCGTCCTTTACTTGATATCTTTTTTTGGGGGGGGGGAGCACCAGACAGATCCCCCCCAACTTAGCCGAAAAAAAAGAAAAGTCTTTCATGTGTATGTGGTTCCCCCTTAGGTATGTCGTAGTGTTTTAACTTTAGTAAACAGAATTTGAATCAAAACTTTATTTTAAAGCAAATTTTTGATGGGGTATTTATTTCCCTAGTGTATCTAAAGGTTTGTTCATCCGATCAAATTTCAATCATTTGATCGTAATTCCTCCCCTTTTCAATTTCAGTGACCTTTTCCAAGGGTCCCTACTTCCTGTTTTTGTTATCTGTATAATGCTATAGTGTGTGATTGCTATAGATTTTTGTGTGAGGACGGCATTACGTCAAATCTTAACCCAAGTTGCGTACAATATTAAATATGATTTTTAATTTAAAAAGAAAAGGAAATAGGAA
Organism: Megalonaias nervosa; assembly: GCA_016617855.1. Classification (NCBI taxonomy): domain Eukaryota; kingdom Metazoa; phylum Mollusca; class Bivalvia; order Unionida; family Unionidae; genus Megalonaias; species Megalonaias nervosa. The sequence goes on along the minus strand of JAECUM010001679.1, from coordinate 13,495 downwards.
AAATTAAATTTTGGAAATGCTATTTTATCATTTCCATGTTTAATTTTGAATTTCTCTTTAGATTTTCATTTTGAATGAGAGACGGTTGCACTTACAAAAATTAAAATAAAGCCTATTGTTTTTGGTGTGTGCTTGGGTGAGACGTCTCTCATTTTCTTCTATAACTGAGGATTGAGGAGGCTGCATCCTGATTAAGAAACCACATTTCATTTATTATCTTTATGCTTCTCCTAATCTTTTGGATGCATCCTTGTTTCCCTATTTAACATGATGTATTATCTCTTTACCAAACAGGGCCACAAAATCAGCCCCAATTTAGTGTAGAAATTATTATTACTATCGGGCAAAAAGGTCCAAAGTTCCAAAAGATTTCAAAATAATAAAACAAAATTTTTGTTAGTCAATATTGTTAGAGTGGGTAACTTTTGTTAGTTAGGTCAATCCTACTTCTCCGTGTATTTGTTATGTTTGTCCATTTCCTACTCATGGAATTTTCTGAGGTTCTTTCACAGGCCTGTCCACTTCGCGTGGCGCCTTGTGACATAGCCCTGTGACGTCTATGTCTCGTACTTCTTCCATGTGAAGGTTCCCTGTTCTCATTAATTGATTTCTAAAAGAAAAGGTAAGAAAAGAATATGTCATTACGTTCAAATGTTACTTGCTATCGGGCTTTAACTTTGTTCCTCGCAGGATCCATATGCCCGTGCGCGACCCTTGATGCAGATTGGTCTCGGCACTGACATAGTCACGTGACATGCCTCTCGTGATAAGAGTCTACTGGTCGGTTATATTTCAGTCGTGTCCACTGCCAGCTTGACTGGGTCAGCTACCGTGGTGTGTCCTTGGGCAAGGCACTTTGCTCCAATTGCATCTGTACTAGATAACCTAATTATGTTGTTGTTTATGTTGTTGTTGTAGGGTTTAAAGCCATTTTTCAGCACAAGATAGGCTATACATGGCGGTAGTATAAATGGTGGAGGAAGAACCCGGGAAAACCCCGGAAAGAACCACCGACCCACGAGAAGCTACTGGCATGCTTTCTCAGATACCCACATTGTCCGAACTGGAGACTCGAACCCACGCAGACAGAGGTGAGATGGCAATGATCCGTAACGGTGAGCGCTTTAGACCACTCGGCCCTAATTATGTTGCTATGCTGTAAAGGAACAAACCCAAGCAAAGTACCAGCTCTGTAGGAATGTCCCTATTATTTTTCCAAATTGTAAAATCCTTTGTCCGCATTCAGTAAATAGGCCACACCACCTTAAAAAAGTATATAATCCAGCGCCTAGCTAGCCCCATTTTGTTCTGGTTATCAGCTGCCAAGCTTCATATTCAGAAAGTGGTATTTCTCCAATAAAGTAAAGCAAAGATCCTATGAAACAAAATGAATGGAAAGGTTCAACACCCAAAGAAGATTTCATATGTTTGGACCGTGGTGTGCCAAAACTCTCACAAACAATACTTAATAGTTCATTGCATGCACCAAGTCTTGTCAGTTGTTTCCCAGCTTAATTACAAACAATAGAACGTCATGGATCAATTTCCTGGTCATAAAACATTACTCTTTACCATGTGTTACACTTCCTTTACATGAGCACTTCCATCACGCTGTTGTCACAACCACAATTAAAGCCATATCAAAAAATGACTACTTCCCAATTATTTGAAGGTAAAATTCAAACCCTGTCATCAATACCCGAGGCACAGTCAAACAAAATCTCTAAATTTAAATATGAACTACCGAGCTACCATCCAAAACTTGGAAACATTTTATTCTGGTCTTACCTCTTATGAAATGTATCCAGCTTCACTGCTACGACACCATAACAATATATTCCAGTGAGATATAATAGAGGAAATTATCAACAAAGACAGTTCGTAAATTCTTTACTTACAGACCAAACGTTTATCTTACCCAATGTCAAAAAATGACCGTTTCAATAGAATCCTTTCCTGGTCTGACCCCTGACAGAGGCCTGAAATGTATCCATTTTCACCGATACCACATCAACTCATTACCAATGATAGATTATACGAAAATATTGTTTCAATAAAGTCAGTCCGTACATTAGAGACTTACAGACCAAACGTTCGTGTTTCCCATGTTGAGAAAGGTCTGTTTCTATATCTTCTACCTATATGAGAGTACAGTATTTCTAATTACTATAGAAACAAAACCGTTAAATATATTATACCGCATAAGAAAGTTTATAATTGATTTATTCTAAAATACGAATAAAATATATGGACAAAGAGCTGTAAATTAGAAACTGGAATCTTGCCACTCCTCTATTTAGGATTGATAATTCTTGATCTCATTGATCTGTATCAGTGATAATTGAACGAGGAGATAAAGAGTTGCTATATTAATTAAATAATTGTGCTTGACACATATAAGCTTGTCCCTAGGTTTATAGAAATTGGGTCCGAATCCATTCAGTTCACATACGTTTCTGATGAATTACCACGAAAGGTGCAAAAACACGCTTCATGAAGGAAAATGTTCCATACAATAAAAATATCAAGATTTTCAAAGATCAAGACCCTAACATGACACATGCAGAGTTAACAGCATCGTCCCACCGACCTGTCGGAAGTACACGGACAATACATCAAAACTGGACAGCAATCTGATAACAACAAATCCTAATTCAGATAACTCTGGCATAGAAGTGTGTGCTTAATATCGAGATGCAACTATTTGTATAATATTTCCTGTATGCCATTTTAAAAAAAAATGGTCAACCAGTTGACAAAACTGCATCATGAAACAGCTACAGATTGTCCACTAATGGCAGTATACATACACCAAGACGTTAAGTGGGGCTTGGGTTTGCTGATGCTCTTAACATGTGCGATTTGTGGATTCATCTCACCTAAGTGAAGATGTACAAAGTGGTTCCTATTGCAAAACCAAACTGTGCAATCAATGTGGGATTAGTTTAAACAACATTTCTTTACAGAAGTCGTCGTCGAAGTTCGTAAAACTGAACAACAGATATAGATGATTGGGAAACAAGAATGAGATTATATCGAGCACTCTCCTCATTAACAATAATCTTGACTTACATAATGTAGCTGATGTGATTACTGAAGGCATACTATTGCAAACACTGAAACATGCTAATGAAGTAATTCAAGGAAATTGTACGTGAGCGTTCACAGCAGAAGCATGTTACTGTATACCTGCAAAATGAACAAAAGAGAAAATTAATTTTAAAAGGTATTAATATGTTAAGATTCATGGACTGGTGATGGGGTGGGGTGATTAAAGGACTTTTAACATCCTCGCAGGTTATATATCTTTTATAATAACGAAATACGTTCCGAATATGTAGCAGTTCAAAGTAAAGTAGTGATCAGGTAAATTTCTTACCTTATGCACATCTTATGTACTTGTGGACCGTCTTGAACATCTTGTTACCCACTAATAATGAATTATATCTGTAACAACTGGCAGTATTCCTATTTCTCGTTTTCAGTTGCAAACAGTAACATTGCAACACAAAATTTATCCCAAGTACTTTAATCACCATGTAATTGATGGCTCAAAACGAATAAAACAGAATGCCAGATTAAGTAAAATGCACTTGGTTTTAACTGGGGATCAAATGACCAAAAAAGTAATCACCAGATCACATTAGCTCCAACGTTCTCCAACGTCACATTGGTATTAATGAGACATCTGTATTCAGCCCACACAGCCCAGATATGTCGGGAGTTAGCTGATACTGGATAGCATGTATTGCTATACTCCACTCATAATAGCACCTTTACTCACACCACCTCACCTTATGAAAAAACTGCGAAATAATAGTTTTCACGCATAAGTTTAAGAAAGTCAGTCTCACAGAAGCATAGATTTATTTAAGTTCCTTGCACAACCTAAATCAAAAGGGTTACCTGTTTCATTAATGTCTTCAATTTCACTTATATCCACATAAAATCAGAATTGCACTCAATATTTGCTCTTATCTTTAACTGAAAGAAATTAAAACAATTATATAATTAAATGATCTAAGCAACAACTAAATGAACATGTAAGCTTTCACACTTCAGTACAAAACACTGGAGACCCGATGACATCGTTTCAAATTTTTTTGAAATCATATTTTTGCAAGTTTCTCATCATTGATGTTGTGTTTTCCCTTCCGGTAATAAATCTTAAAAATGTATGGCTGAAGGGCAAGAGACCAGCCTAACGGTCTTTGATTCTCGTCCTTGATTTGATGAAGCCAGGTGAATGGGTTGTGATCTCTTTCTACTGGGAATGCCACTCCCTTCAGGGAGTAGATCAGGGATTCGATAGCAAAGACGATGGAAAGATGCTGTTCTCTTGGAAGGAGCTTATTGCTTAAAAATCCAATATCATGTTATTCACCATGTAGGCATTGGCCAAAAATGGCACCAATAGTTTTGTCTTTGGCATCTGTCTGTAGAACGAATTGTTTTCAGAGTTGAGAGTAACCAGGACTGTCGCTGAAGTCATTGCATCTTTCGGCTCATTAAATTCGTTCACTGCCGCATGATTCCACTGGTCATATGTTGGATGACCCATTTTGTTCACTGTTTTGTTCATCTGCTATAGCGTCTTGAGATCATGCCCATAAATGGGCCAAATGTTCCTCCCCTGACGTATTATATACAATTAGGTCATCAAAATGTGACGCGACATTCTCTAAACAGTCACCTTGTATATCAGACGGAAAAACGTAACAGGGGCTGTTTTTATACCTAATGGGGTAACTCGAAATTCAAGCAAGCCAAATGGTGTAATGAATGTCGATTATCCTGACTGTCGCTACTTAGTGATATTTAAAAGAAGCCTTTTGAAAGATCCAATATGTTCAAATATTGGATCTCTCCCAGATTTTCAAATACCTCATTTATGGACTGAGTAGGATACGCCAAAAATACAGTTAACTCGTTGATTCTGCAATAGACCACACATATTCTTAGGGTTCCGTCTTTCTTTCTATCGGAGATGCATAAGATGATTATAATAGAGTTACCAGCCTTTGATGCAGCATTTCTTCTAAGGCACCTTTTACCACTTGGTGTTGAACAAAAGGTATCTTGTATATTTTCTGTTTGATGGGTTTTTCACTTGTTGTACGTACGTGAAGTATTACAAGGTGAACTTTCATTGTCTTGGTTGTTCGTCAAACATAAAACTGTTTGCACATTTGTCTATGCTGGTGATGAGGCTCTGCAGTCAATTGTGGTCCCAGTTGAATGTCCTTGACCGATTCTTCCAAATTACATGGTAAATCGATCATACAGTATCCCGCATCTACACCAACTATGGCTATCAACATAATTGCACGATTGTATTGTTGTAGATGTTCACGTGATAAAGAACCATCCCCCTGCGCCTACCTGTCTTCACATCGATTGTTCTTAATGTCATTCACTTTCCTGATGACCCGATACGGGCACTTCCATTGTGATTTCATTTTGATGTGTCTGAAGGCAGCAATACAAGAATTTCGTCTCTCAGCTTACTAACTCTTACTTTGACACCTTTATCATACAGTTTCTTGATAGTCTGTTTTCTCTTTCTAAACGTTTCCTGAACAGTATGCGTGACGTTTGCGAGTCTCTTTTTTATTGTCACAATAAAGTCAGCTATTAGCTTGCTGGTGCCTTCTTCTCTTGTCATCGCACTTTTGAATATCTGAATAGGACCTCGTACAACAAATCTATATTGGAACTCAAATAGCGACAAACCAGTCTCTTCATTTGATACCTCCGGTAGGCAATTAGCGCATATGGCAATATCTGGTCCCACTCTTTCTCGTTGGTTTTGCAGAGTTTTTTTCAACATACTTTTGAGTGTTCCATTGAGGAGTACGAGGCACCCATTTGTCAGTAGGTGGTAAGGTGACGTTGTTTTGTCCTTCAGGTCCAGTTTCCGTACAACTACTTCATCAATGTGCATGCTAAATTTGTTTCTTCATCAGGAAGGATAACTCGTGGAGGACCAAACACGACTAAAAAGGTCAATAAGAGCTCTCGTTACCCGCTCCTATTCTACACTTGGTAGAGTATACGATTCCATGTATGGTATTGCCTTATCAATTATAGCACGGATGAATTTGTTTCCTGGTTTTGTCCTTGGCAGACGACCAATAATGTTCATCGCTATCATGTATAAGGGCTCGTTTACTTTACTTTATACACCCTCTAGAATGTGTCATAGGTATAGCATTATCTTTAACATTACGGAAGATTTCAGGCCAATAAAATGCACTCTAAACCTGTTCCTTGGCTTTTCCTATCCACTAATGGTTTGTCATGTGCTAATGTGATAATCACTGTTCTCAAGCATTGTGTGAAACCATCTGTTCACCTGACCTGCTTCCAGCATGCGACGTCGGAAATATCTATTTTTTCAATAGAATACGTTGTTGCCCTCTACTTCCGGTTCCGACAGGTGGGCTTTCGTCCGATTATTCTCCAATGTTGGGTCCTCCCCATGTAACGCAGATTGTTTTCAGAATTAATGTCACTTAATTTGATTTCTAATTCTGAGCCATCAGCGTCATTTACTTCCAAACCCGGTGGTTTCACTCCACACGCTTCCATTGCCTTTTCTTTGGTTTCCCTTGCAGCCTTCGTAGCACCTTACTGAGCCCGTGTCACTGAAAAACAATATTGTGATTAAGGATATCCATCACTAGCAAAGCATCTGCTGCAAGGTCCGATACTAGTCCAACCCAAACTGATTTACCGAAATAGGGCGTCCTGACTTCAAGAATGACACGATTGGTTAGTAATGATTTTCCAAAGGTGGTATATCAGGTAACGTTCTGTTTGTCAGGTCTAGAGTTTCTATCAATTAAGTCTTTGTTGTTCAAAGTCATATCTGCTCCAGTGTCTTTGACAAACATTATTTCTTTTCTATTAACAGTGCCAGGCACAATAATAATAATTTCCTGGATGACTGTTTTAACGAGATATGATATTGGATTCATTGCTTTCTCCTTTTATGGACAGCCCCGTTCTTTATCACTTTTTCACGAGAATAATAGCACGTTTAATCAAATGTACCACCAAATGAGTTGTTATGTTTACTCGCAGGGTTTCTTAAATTCCTATTTGTCTATTTTAATGAGCTTGACAAAACAGGTCTCATTTCCTGGTTGACAAGTATGTAGTCTTCGGCTGCTTCCACTGTAGATGAACAAGCTTTATTTCTTTTAATCAACTGCGCTTGCCCAGGATGAAGCACTCTAAGAAACAAATTCTGAACGAAAACATTTCAGCTGACTTACCTCTTGAACAAATCTTGGACTTCAAAGTAGTCAGCATTTCTTCAGCCAAATCTGTCAGCCAATGCTTTCCTCGAATCAGAATGACCCTTACTGGCTTCTGCCGCGATTTCCCTGCCCTGCCCAACAAATAATCTGCGTAACTGTAGAACTTTACGTTGTTACACCAATCGGCTTGCACAACAACTGCATCAAATTCAGAAAGGTAGGTACTTATTATCTTCCTTCTCGGGATCAAATGATGGCAACTATATTTTTACAGATTGTGAACCTCTGCTTCATATCTGTCTTTCATCTCAACTTTCCAATTCTATTTCCATCATTTTAATTTCCTACTAATGTTCATCTCCTTAATTTTCAGTCTCTCCTTTGCTTCGTTGTGATATACAACCTTTCTCTCCTCATTTTCCTCCCGTTGTCTCTTTAATTCGAACTTTTTGTTTTCAAAGTTTATTTGTCTGTTGGTGTCCTTGGTCCCTTTCATTTTGTTTTGTGTTAACTTTATTTTTCTTCCAGTTTTTCTTCCTCTATGTGCATTTCATCCTTGTCTGCTCCAATCACGTCTGCTTCAGTGAATGTAAACTCTCCCACATTTTTGGTCATATCCTTCTTGGCTCATCTCTTGCAATGCAGCTCTCTTCTACAATCTTGTTAGCTTCATCATGGATAATGATATCTTCGGCCGCCATTTTATTCAGTATATTTTGGTTTCTTATACACAGATTTATAAAGTACGCTTGATCGCATTTAGCTGCCACATATATTCACAAATCTGAATGATAGTCACAAAGTGATATTTCAAAACACAGACCATTGCTGTACTCATTAAACATAGCTTTAGCACTTGTCTTGTTTGTACTAAATGCGCACAATATTGCTGTGTCAAACGCTTACACAACGTTCCAATCACGCCGTTGCCACCAAATTTTTGCTGGGTACAAAAATTGCAAAAAAAAAAAAGCAAGAACAGCTGTTGGAACCTTTGCTCAATCGTACATTTTATTATCATTTTTTTATTATTATTTTCCTTTCTTTTCCCGATAAAAATGCAACGTTGCAGCAATGTTGTATCCTAGTATGTTTTTGTCTCTTACATCGTCGGAACATTTGGTGAATAACTTGCTGGAAAATTACTTCAACGTTGTTGTTTAACGTCATGATATAATGCTCCTAAAACCCACTGGAAACGTTGAAAACTATTGAAATCAGTGAAAAATTAAAGCTACCTTTTGTTTATGAAACACATATGCTCCTGTGTTAAAGATATCCAAATTTACAATTAAACATTACAACGATAACGTAGTGTTCCCTCCACCCACACCAACCTTAGTCCAATAGGTTACAAAATAAATGAAAGTTTCAAAATACATTATTATTGTCTGTGCCTTATAGAAATGCATAACAGCATGCCTATCACGTTTAACTTGTAAATCTGAAGTGGTTTGTGCACAACTCTATAGAACAAAATTGTCTTTAAATATGTTAAGTTTCAAACTTACCAAATCGGTAGTCACTTGGTTTGTTTTGCGGGAAACTCGATCCAAATATCTCCATGTATAGTCATCCCTATTCGAATAATTTTATACAAATTTGCTACAATTTTATGGTTACTCTTGTATCTTACCAATTTTCTTATTTGATCATTTTTTTGTGGTTTTCTAAAGAGTCAAAAGTTCGGGTGGAATGCGAAATGTTGCTTAGTCATGATATCGTGCTTTTTTAAAACAAAACAAAAAAAAAACCACTTACATTTTAGACTGGTTTAGTGGCCTTAGGCCTTCCAAAATCAACTTGGATTATGAGAAGGAATTTAAGAAATCAATGTGATTTTATATAATAAATTTGATAATCTTTAACAGCTTGATATTTATTATCCCATGTTTATCATATAGTCGGTACACTTTGCCTATAGTGTGTGCATTTTAATCTTTTTCATATTACAACATTTTAACATATTACTTTATGTGATTCTGATTGGTCTAAATAAGCCCATTATATTCTTGCGTATTAATTTGTGTAAAATGTTTTATTTATTCAGAAGGACACTTGCTCTTAGATTTACAATTTGTAAAATATCTGCTTTTAAATGTTCATGGTTGTAGATCTGTCTGGGACTATTTTTTACGCGCAAGAAATGAATACGAATGAACGAACTTATTCCTTCTTCTTTCTCTCTAAAACAAATTCCATTAAAATAAAACTATGTGATAAACAGAATCTTAATGGGTAATGGTTTAATATTACATTTATGAAATTCGTTGAGCAGTGTCCAGCTTTTGCTCGCCAAGGCTCGCAAAATTTAAACATTATTCAACTCGTTTCATGATTTCAATATTAAATCATCACCCATTTGAGATCCTCTACTTGTTGAAGCAAACGTAAGTGTCATTTTACAAGTTCAAGGTATTCCTAGACATCTTCGGGAAGGATCAAAAACTAAATATGCCAAAAAATGTCTGTCATATATATATATATATATATATATATATATATACATACATACATACATACATACATACATACATACATACACGACTGCACATGAGAGGAGGGGACAGGTGTAAGCCCTGGGATTGTTTTAAACTGAGAAATCACTATAGTATAGCTCTTGATATTCATAATAGATAAACATATAATTTCCTAGACATTATATATACAATTATAAAAATTAATAAAGAGTTTTAAAAAAATCGTGAATGTATCACATATAGCAGTAATTTCTATAAAACCAAAATCTAGCACCATTTGCTGATTATACTGACCAATAAATATAGAGTAACCTTATGGATAAATATCCTATATTCTTTTTGAAATTATACAATGATGACTTTTAATTGGTTAAGTACAGTAACGACGTCGATATAATCGAGGAAGAATGAGAGGAAGAGTTCACTGGATCAAACACATTTGTAGTAATATGTCAGCTGCTTTAGTTCTATATTGCTTCCCTTCAGTCAAGTAGGATTTTGTGGTTTTGTGAGTTTAACACCATTTTCATCACATGATAGGCTATGTATAGCGACCAATATATTTGGTAGAGGAAGAACCCGGGAAACCCCATGGAAGAACCATAAATTTCTAATTTCGCCTATTACACTTTCATAGGTACACGATTTTAGGCCCGACGAAATCATCTTATAATGCAATCGAGGCAGCAAGAGCACGTATTCTCTACACTTTGTTTGGGCTACCCTCAAGTTAACTACAAGGGGAATGCGTACAGTTCTTTGAACCACTGTGACCTCTTTGCCGGTACGAGTTCTTTGAACCACAGTGACCTCTTTGCCGGTTCGATGACATTATAATACAGCACGTAACGAAATCCCCACTTTTTTAAATGCTATAATCGTCTGCCAGCCTTTACTGAGTACTCAGTGGGAGAACAACAAAATCTTTATCATACAATTATATCAATTTCTTTTTTATCTGTCTTTATTTATTTCTTTCCATTATTTTTTTTTCAAGTAAATGCAGCTTTAAGCATTTACGTGTATATATACTTTTATGAATACTTCACGCAATCCAACAAATAATCTAACGTACGTTTGACCAACTTTGCAACGGAGATTAATCCAACGTAGAAAAATCTGGTTCCTTTAATGAGATATTTCCCTTATATATATATATATATATATATATATATATATATATATATATATATATAATTTAATACAAATAATATTCTCATACAGGTTAGAGAATTTTAATTCGTACTCTACGGAGTTTCGAACCCAGGTCCGCGAGTAAACGGCACCCATCGCCTTGCCTGCACACACCAGCCCATATCCCGCCACGACTAAGCACGCATCACCAAGAAATGATGGCACTGAATCGGTGTTATATGAACTCGTGTGTAGCAGACACACTCTTATGAGGACCTAGTAATTAATTCTCATATATATACACAGTCGTTATATATATGGTAGTTTTGTTTTTAAAAAAAGGAGGCTGTGGGAGAGTAGGACATTATATAGGCCCAGGCATTTCATAAAACGCCTATTCAGGAGGATATACTTTGTGGGGATTTGATTTCAGTCAAGGCTGCGGCGAAAGGGTGTAATAGCATGTATGTTGGTATAGTGTGTATGGGATGTATGGGGTGTCCAGGGAGGGGTAGCACCTCTGGTTGGCGGAAGCAGTCGTACTTCCTCGGGGGTAGCTCGGCCACCTTTGGTCCCCATTAGGCACTCAGCTCTCACCTGTGGCTCCAAGCAGCTGTAGCATGTGCAGCGGCCACATCCCGGAAAACGGCCTCGACTGGCCGGCTAAACCAGGCTGAGGGTAGCCGACGGGTCTTAAACCCTCGGTGAGTTAGGCTTTGTCTACCTAGCATGTGAAGACTGGATTCGGCAGCCTGCGCGGACGAACCACCAGCTGGTCAACGGGCAGAAAAGCGATTCCCAGCAAAGCGCCGTGGAGCGCTAAGAGCATGACGAGACACAAAGGACGTCCTGGTCATCCACTGCACTCAACTCAATCTCCGGCCGTCTCGACTTTGTCATGCTGCTGGACTCAGATGGTTTTGGGCGAGAGAGTGAGGTCGACGAACTGCGCAACTCTTCCTCACTTAAAACAAAGTCACCGCGCAAGTCACCCTTGTCATCCACCCATCCCATTTCATTACCCACCAAAGTCCTGTGGCGACAGGCAAGCGACGAAGCGGCAGGTGTGGGTACACTGGCAGCCGTAGCCGCAAACCTGCACACAGGAGGCTCAGGCCATTAGGGTCGTTCACCACTGACACGGAGCAGCAGTGGAGTCCGGCAGCCCCCTGAGCGACTGAGCAGCCCTTTTCAGGAATGCACTGCTCACCTCCTTGGCATGAGGAAGGGGCTAGAAAAGGTGCCCTTAACATTACCTGCTCTAAACCTCCCTAGCCAGCTTACCGCGGCTGGTGGGGACCCTACTCCAGCGGTCGAAACACAAAGAAGAAAATGAGGATTGTTCCTCTCTCACTTGGCGCATGGAATGTGCGCACCTTACTGGACAGAGATGACGCGGAAAGACCCCAGAGGAAAACTGCCCTAATAGGAAAGGAACTCGCCAGATACAACGTGGACATTTCTGCCTTGAGTGAAAACCGGCTTGCAGGAGAAGGCGAACTCTGTGAAAGGGGCTCTGGATACACGTTCTTTTGGAGTGGTCGAGGAAGTGAAGAGCGCCGTGAGGCTGGTGTCGGCTTTGCAGTGAAGACAGCACTGATTGGCAAATTGGCTGGACCTCCCAAGGGAGTAAACGACAGACTCATGACCATGAAACTCCCCCATTTGTTTGGAAGAAAGCACCTTACCATCATCAGTTGCTACGCTCCAACCATGACAAACCTGGATGAAGTGAAGGCCAAGTTCTATGAGGATCTTCACTCCGTCATTGCTGACGTTCCAATGGCAGATAAGCTCGTCATTCTTGGTGACTTCAATGCGAGAGTAGGCTGTGATCACGTTGCCTGGGATGGAGTGCTAGGAAAGCACGGAGTGGGTCACTGTAACAGCAACGGCCTCCTTTTGCTCCAGACTTGCACCGAGCATGAACTGCTGATCACCAATACAGTCTTCCGCCTCCCTACCCGTAACCGGACGTCATGGATGCACCCTCGCTCTAAGCACTGGCATCTCATCGACTACGTCATTGTCAGGAAGAGGGACAGGCAGGATGTGCGTGTGACCAAGTCCTTGTGCGGCGCCGACTGCTGGACAGACCACCGCCTCATCATCACCAAGCTTAACATCCGCATTCAGCCCAAAAGACGCCCACGGGGAAAGAAGGCTCCTAAACGACTAAACATCATCAAGCTGAAATGCACCAGTACCAAACAGTCTCTTGTGGATGCCCTGGAAGAGCGTCTGAAATCCACCCCTCTGGACAATCAGAATGTGGAAACCGACTGGGAGGCATTCAGAGAGATGGCCTACAGCACAGCCTCGGAAATCCTAGGACCCTCAAGCAGAAAGCACCAAGACTGATTTGATGAGAACTGCGACGAGGTCAAGCAGTTGCTGGATGAAAAACACCGCCTCCATCAAACCTACCTCAACAACCCCAAGTCCACCTTCAGGAAAGATGCGTACAACAATATACGCAGAACTGTACAGCAGAAACTCCGCCAGATGCGAGATACATGGCTGAGCAACAAAGCTGATGAGATCCAGTGCTATGCAGACAGCCATGACATGAAGAACTTCTACAACGCCCTGAAAGAAGTGTATGGACCTACATCC
>JAECUM010001678.1:0-94199 GCA_016617855.1 Megalonaias nervosa | reverse complement strand
AAGGCAGCTAATGGACACAGGAGCCACAATGACCAAAACACTCTACTGCATGTCATAGAAGGCAGCTAATGGACACAGGAGCCACAATGACCAAAACACTCTACTGCATGTCATAGAAGGCAGCTAATGGACACAGGAGCCACAATGACCAATCATAAAAGGCAGCTAATGGACACAGGAGCCACAATGACCAATCATAAAAGGCAGCTAATGGACACAGGAGCCACAATGACCAGTACACTCTACTTCATGTCATAGAAGGCAGCTAATGGACACAGGAGCCACAATGACCAAAACACTCTACTGCATGTCATAGAAGGCTGCTAATGGACACAGGAGCCACAGTAACCAATACACTCTACTGCATGTCATAGAAGGCAGCTAATGGACACAGGAGCTGCAGTGTCTCAGTGATTAGCTTGTCCTACTTGTGTTGCTGTGTTGTGCAACACCAGACCAAACTTTTCTTTAGGGATAGGCCAAGTTTTCCATTACTTCCTTCTAATGTCACATAGTTAAGCCTAATAATATTTAAATTAGGATATCTGGTCCCATTTGAAAGCAGTATAATTCTGTTTAGAGTGGGAAAATGTTGTCCTACATTGTCACAGCTGGTATATTGTGAGACCTATTATTCATTGTGTTCAATAGCAGTACATATCCATGTATTAGTTCTATAGCTGTACTTATCCATGTATTAGGCCTCTTGTATTAGCTTCCTACGTTTTTACTTTCAGCACATAATTGTAACAAAGTCTGAGGTTTTAACATAATTTAACAATAATGTGAACCAAATCAGTAATACTGGTAAGTTATGAAACACATGCTTTAATACAGCAATTATAGAATACTTTACAGTAATCATTTAATAATTTACAGTAATCCTTTAATACCTTAGAGTTATCATTGAATACTTTGTGGTAATCATTTAATACCTTACAGTAATCATTTGATGGCTCACAGCAGTCATTTAATGGCTTTCCGTAACCATTGAATAATTGGATTTGTCATTGAATACCTTACAGTAATCATTTAATGGCTTACATCAGTCATTTAATGGCTTAGAGTAATCATTGAATACCTTGGATTTATCATTGAATACCTCACATTAATCATTTAATTACTTACAGTGATCATTGAATACCTCACTTTAAACATTTGATGGCTTACAGTGATCATTAAATACCTCACATTAATCATTTAATGATTTACAGTGATCATTGAATACCTCACATTAATCATTTCATGGCTTACAGTGATCATTAAATACCTCACATTAATCATTTAATTACTTACAGTGACCATTGGATACCTCACATTAATCATTTAATGATTTACAGTGATCATTGAATACTTCACATTAATCATTTCATGGCTTACAGTGATCATTAAATACCTCACATTAATCATTTCATGGCTCACTGTAATCATTTGATGGCTTACAGTAATCATTTAATGGCTAACAGTAAATCATTGAATACCTTACAGTAATCATTTAATAACTTAATGGAACTGATATAAAAGGACATGTGTTCATGCAGGTAAACGTAACTACTTTTGTCACAGGAGAAAATTTGTAACTGCACCACGAGTCAACCTGAGACCTCTCTAACTCAAGATAGGCACTCTACCACATAAGCTCCAAGTTAAGGTACCCAGCCTGTTCTTGCAACACATTCCCTGTTTTTCAAAGACACATCCTGATATCTGTATCAAACAGACCTTCCAGTTTAGGCTGAAAGTCAGACTTTTGTCAAGTATGACAAGTCTATATGTCTGTGATCCCACAGCTACCATCAAATGACATGGGTGGAATACATTTTTAGCTGGACCAGGGTTTGAACTGGACCTTACATGTCTCATCTTACTTAAACAACCCATGTTTAAAGATATTTTGGGATTTCTTGGTGCTAAGGATTGGTAATTTTTGAAAGAGTATCTCTTAGGATATTTTGAGTTTTACTGAAGTACTGTACAGTATATATCTTGGTTGGCTTACTAATGTCAAGAGATATATTTGTTTAAGAGACTACCTCATCTATCCAGCCCAATGCTCATGACCTATTCATGTGACATATTTAATATCTGTATACAGAAGTTTTGTGGTCCCTTAAGTATTCTCTATAGACATGTTTGATTGAAATTTAAAATATTGGGTTTAATATGACATGTTGACAATATTTGCATTCTAAAATTTGCATACATACAGGTATATCAGGTACTTTGTGGTCACACATGTTTGAGTGCAGAGATGGTCTACCATATATTATTTGTGTAATGGGATAGGTATGTGACAGAATGATTACAGATGGGGTTTGCTTTCAGGGGCTGTTTTCTTCAGTTGATTTGAAAGTAAAGGATTCAAGTCTTTCTTGTATTGTACATGGCTTCATTATTTAGTAATATTTTACTCAGCTACTAACTAGGTCATCTTGAAGATTATTACAGCAGCTGTGGGGTGTAATTATATACAATTGAAGAATCTGTGTTGAAAATGTTAGAGCCACTGAAATGTCAGCACATTTAGCTTAATCACTAAATGATAGAGTAGCACAATGCTTGACATGCATTAAAAAATGGAGAATCACACAACATTCCGTGAAGATGCACTAAATCTTACTGACAAAACTGAAGTCAGTGGTAAGTAGGAATGTCTTTGTTGTAGTTATAAGTCAGGATATTTGATTAACATGAAAACTAAAATATCTGATTTCAGTATATTTTTTTAAACTTCACATGAGATTTACAGTATCCTTGTTGAGTAAAGACCAGTAATTTGGAAAGAAATTATAAAAAAAATCCATCAGTTTTGATTTTATGTCCATGTTTCTGCTGTATATGCACACATACAAGTTGAGTCCAGCTGCATAATGTGTCGGCAGATATCTGAGTTGTTTGTTATAATGAATAATCTGAACAAACTGCATACAACAACCTGATCTATCAGTGCATTGTGTTATATGCTGTTTGCAGTTTGACCTAGCATTAAGGTATATACAGCATATAATGATACACCCACTTCAGTCAGCAGTAGCATTTGACTATATAGCATTTGACAATAGTATTTGATGATTTGATGATAATAGCATTGACAATTGGGCAATAGCGTTTGACAATAGTATTTGATGATTTGATAATAGCATTGACAATTGGGCAATAGCATTTGACAATTTGTCAAAAGCATTTGACTATTTGCTGGTGATAGGATCATACATCTTATATTCCTGCAAAACAGATTGCTTGCAATCTGATTTATATAAACTTAAAAATGCCCATGTGACTGGTTAATGCCCTTCAGTCCTGACAAATGTGAGGTTCCTAGAATTTCAAAAAAGAAGAAACCATATATTTTTAACTATAAATTACACAGTACCACCTTGATATCATCTGAGTAAAGCATTTGTGAATAACTCCACATATCTGCAAAAACTTGTCTTCCAAAATCACCGTAATAATATAGGCAAATAACACAAATATCCCAAGAAACAAAGATAAAAGAAACAGTAAGCAAAACATGTACAGGTAAGACCTCATTTAGAGAACTTATTCACTGTTTGAGATCGATGGCAAAAAAAATATTTCCACAAAATTTAATTCATCATAGTGCCATTAGATATATTTTTAGCTATACTGGACTTTGACAATAAGACCTGATGTGATGGCCTTTCATCTGTCATCCATTGACCATCATCTGTTAGCATAAGTTGGTTATTCCAACTTCTCCGTAACTATGGAGAGTATTGCCATAAAATATTATAAACATTCATCTCAAGGACTAGATGACATCCATTCACAGTAGTCATCTTGAAAATCTTGTTATCATTACTAGTTCTGAATGGATGGTCATATCAACATAGGGTTCTGACTTGAAGACTTCTTGTAATCTAGTTGGGTCTGAATGAAAATGGTGCCAGTCTGACATTGGTATGGCTGCCACACTGGATGTCTTGATATTCTTGTCATTATTTCTCCTTAGCAGATCATCTTATTAATGTGTATCATTTTATAATGTCTATTTGGTACTCATTGAAAATGGTGCCTCAAAGACATCAAGTATGGACACAATGACTGCCATCTTGAAAATCTTTTTTATCACTATTTCTCCTAACTGTGTGATCATATCATCATGGGGTTTTCACAGAAAAGGTTTCTTAAGACATCTAGCTGACTCAGATTGAAAAATAGTGTCAATCTGACATTCAGTTTGGCAGGATCTTGAAAATCGTATTGCTGACCTTCTCCAGATCAGATGATATTAAAATGAAAATGGCACCCCACCCCCCATTATTGCTGTTAATGTGAACATGGTAAAAAATCTTGTCACAAATCCTCAATGGATGTTTGTTTCCATGGTGTTTCACCAAAAGGATCTGTAATGTCTACTTGAACTAAATGAAAATGGTTCCAATCAGAACTCTAACATGGCTACCAAATCTTTTTATTGCTGTTTCTCCTAAAGAGATGGCTATAGCTACACTGGGTTTTCACCAAGAGACTTGTCAGGTCAGAAAAATGATGCTAATCTATGATACATTATGGTTGGCATGGTTTCAAGCTTACGAATCTTGTTATGGCTACTACTTGCAAATAGATGGCTGTAGTAACATTTTTTTTTTTGCTACGTGAATTTTTATGATGTTTCATTAGTCCGAAATAAACAAGGTGCTAACCTGACATTTAGTATGGTCACTATGGTAGCCATCTTGAAAATCTTTTTATAGCTGTTTCTCCTGAATGGATTGCCATGGTGACATGGCATTTACACTAAAGACTTCATATGATATATAGTCGGTCTTAATTTTAAAAAAAGTGTTAATCAGACCTGCAGCAGGATGGCCATGATGGCAGTTTTGAAAATCTTGTCATCACTATTCCTCTTTAGTGAACCACCATACTGATGTGGTGTTCACTTGGCCTTAAATGAAAATGATGTCATTGTGACCTTCCAGAATCTTGCAGATCTTGTAAAAGCTGCACAAGAAGGTATGTCCCAACTGACAGTTTTTTAAACTTTTTTCATTTTTGGAAAATATAGTTTTTCCTGTGTTAAAATGATACTTATACAAAAATATCGGCCTTAATAGCATTCCTGAAACTGTTGTAACTTACCCATTGCTATTGCATAGCTTTTCCTTTTTTATTTTTGGAAAACCTTGTCTGTTCGAATGTGAATATGTTCTTCTAGAGGGTGGAGAATTGTCAGTAAGACATAGTCCACTCATGCACCCCAGATGCACAAGACATGGTCCACTAATGCACCTTGCATGCCCATGGATGTCATGAGACGTTTGTTGAATCTGTGACCAGAGGAAAATTTCTAACGTTGCTAGTGCTTTGCCACATTGCCATCTTCCTTCAACAAATATTATCTTGGTGTTACATGTATCCTCTCCATACTCTATTTAATATGTTGGTAACCCCTTCTCCCTCTTGGAAATTGGTTCGTTAAGGGGCCTCTAATAGGTTACCACATTGTATCCCACCCCTTAGGGGTTGGGGTACACCACTTTTATCTCAAATTACAATTGGTTATGGTCAAGTCTTGTGTGTTATAATGCAACATAGGCACTACTACAATTGATAGATATTTGTAATTCCTTTAATTGAATAATGGATTAAACATCAGCTTGCTGTTCTCTCTCTTTCACTATTGCATTTTAATACACTTTATAGCATGCACTACATACAAGCAGGTGAGTTTCACATGTGAAATAATACATATTGTCATTATTATTGTTCACTTTTATTTAAGACAATAATACTGTATCTGGACAGTCTGATGAAAGTGTGGCCAGCAGAAAGGGCACATGGGACACTCAACCACATGGCCTCTTATGTTCAAAGTGCACACATAAGAATCATTGCACTTTACTGCACAATACAGACTAATGAAATCTGGAATCTATCCAATTCCAGATGTACTTACAGAGGTTAGAGGAAATGTCAATTACCCTCATCATCTGAATTTCAGGCTTTTCTCTTATAGAGTCCCAAGAAGTGCAATTTAAGAAGACTAGTAGTTCACCCTCAGAAGAACACTGCCAGGTCCCTGGTCCTTATGGGACCAGTCTCATCGGAGATAGGTAAGACTCCCCCCATGGGAGGGAATGAACGTTCGAGGAGTAGATTATCTACCCCCAAAAGGGAGGAGAAGTCTAACACCCTTTACATTTACATTAGCATGATGCAGCCTTCCATGAGGAAGCAAGTGCACCGCTTGTCTTGAAATAGCATGATGGTGCCTTGCACAAGGAAGGAAGTGTACCACTCATTTTGGGGTAGTGTGTTGCTGCCAGTAGCATCACTGGGGTGGGGTGCATACCACACCAGATGACACCATCAGAGGGGGTGACACCAAAATGACTGTCTATAAAATTTTGGAATTTTTGTGCAGGAAGGAGGTTCATGGGGGTGACACCACAAGTTAACACACATGATTGTCTATAAAGGAAGTGCAATTTTTGTCTCAAGGTAGCATGTTGTTGCCCTCAGCAAGGAAGTAAGTGCCCCACTTGTCTCAGGGTAGTGTGTATTGCACCCTCCCAAATGGGATGAGCAGCACTACACCTTGACGAGTGATGAAGGTGTACTAGACTCTGACATATCTATGATATGTACCTGTCTGGTCACCGGGCAGTGGTCACTGTCATTCAGGTGAGACCTTGTCAGTAGGGGTTCATGGCATGAAAATCACCAAAGAGCTATTAGGTGGAAGTTCTGTAACACACATTCTTTTCTCAAGGAAGTTGGGACATTCTTAGGGACTCTCACCCTCTCCTAAACATCTCCTTGGATGCTTGTCTAAGCACTTTTTTGGAGGCTTGGTAAATCATCATGGACGATGGGTGGGTCATTTTTATTGTGAGTGAGGGTAACCAACTCCTTTCTGGAACATTACCCCTCTATCAAGGACCCCCATGCTCTTTCGCCAGTCCAATCTGGTGACATTAAGGAGAGAGGTGCGTTCTACTCCTGAATATTCTTAGTCACCAAGAAAGGCAGGAAATTTTGTCTCATCAATCTGTCCCCATTAAACTGGTTTCTTCTGGAGGAACATTTCAAGATGGAGGCCACTTTATCTGGAATGCAATACATCTGTCAGATTGGGTGGTCTCCTTCAAGTTTCAGGATGCCTGTTTGCATTACCCCGATATTTCCTACACGTCAAAATACCCCTGATTTTGCTTGGACCTAGAAGGTTTTCATTTCTGGGTTCTGCTTTTGGAATTTTTTGCTCACCTGAGTATTCACCTAAGTTATGGGAGTAGTTGCATATTACCTCATTTTGCTGGTTGATCCACAGTGTTCAGGTTCAGTCCCTCCATGAGGATCTGTTCTATTTTAGATCCACAGTAGCTTCGATGGGTCTCTTACCTAGCCTCAAAAACTCAGAGCCCATTCAATTCAAAAACTTCATTTAGATGGAAAAGAACATATAGATGAACCAGAACTTAGTCCGATTCCCACAGGATCACATAGATCAAATCATGGCACTTATAGAGGTACTATGGGCAAAAACATTGTCTACTCGCCTTAACCTATCCCTATTGGGAACCTTCAATGCTGCCATTGATCTTGTTCTCATTGGATATCTCAGTATGTGCCCTTCACAGTTTCTCCTTCTTCCAAGGTGGAAACCACACAGAAATTCTCCATCGGCTCTGATTCTCTACTAGGACAAAATTTTCATCACCATTTTCACTGGCAGATTAATCAAGACTTTCCTGACTGGGGTCCCCATGCATGCACTTTTACCCACACTACTATCTGTTTGTTGACACATTGTGATTGGGGCACTCATTAGAGCTGGAGAACATAATTCTCAAGGGTCATTTGACTTGTGATGAATCATCCATCAACATCAAAAATCTATATAAAAATGAAAGCTGTATTTCGAGCTTTGACAAAGTAAGGCTTTGAAGTGTCATCTTCACTAACAACACATCATTGTTGCATATCTCAAGCAAGGCTGACGTGCCCCTTCTGTTTGCATGAAGGTTTGGAATTTTCTTTGCTGGGTGCCTCAGAAGATTTTACCTTTTGAGCCAGCAGTGTTCTGCAAAAAAGATATTTTGTGGAAAGAAGAACATATTAGTGGATACTTTGTTTAGGTCAATCAAAACAGTCATCATGGAATGGTCTCTTCACCGCTCCAGAACAGAGTCCCTTTTCTATGTGGAAAGCCTCTGGTGATCTTATTTGTGACCAGACTTAGCAACAGACTTCCCTTTGATGTTTCTTCAGTCACAGACCAGGGAACATGGGCAGTGGATGCGTTCAGATTCTAGTGGGATCATCTGTTTGCATATGCCTTTCCATCTTTCTGATTGATACCACAGTTCTGCAAAAGACAGAAGTTCCACTGTCCATATTATTCTCATAACCACACTGTGGCACCAATGATTGTGGTTAAGCAGAAACCTGCTGGTAGATCAACCCAGGTCTCTACATCTTGGACAGAATCTTCTGTCGCAACTTAGGGAATCCCACCAACACAACAGCCCACACATTCTACTCCTTCACATTTGGCTTATCTGAAAATAATGATCTACCCACCTGAACCATTTTTTTTTGGCATAATTAAATTCCTCCCCCTCCCCCCAATCCCCTGCCAAGAAAACTACATTTATAGCAATATGTAGCTAGTTGTAAGGAAAATGTGCTTATCTAACCTCCAACTAGGCAACATAGAAACATGTTTGAAAATCTTATTATCACTTCTCTTGTATGAATCTTGGAATTAACATGGTGCTTTAAGTATACACATCATGTGATGTTTAATTGCTTCTAAATGAACGTAATGTGCATCTGACTACCAAC
This sequence comes from Megalonaias nervosa, assembly GCA_016617855.1. Classification (NCBI taxonomy): domain Eukaryota; kingdom Metazoa; phylum Mollusca; class Bivalvia; order Unionida; family Unionidae; genus Megalonaias; species Megalonaias nervosa. The sequence goes on along the minus strand of JAECUM010001678.1, from coordinate 85,379 downwards.
ATATACACACTTTGGTGAAGGATTTTTGAAAACCATGTGTAATTTATCTTGAATAAAATCAGAGGTCATTGATTGCATTTTTGTACTTCAGTGAGCTTATAAACACTGACTAGGATATATACAAGGGAATTTTGGCAAGACTTTGTATTTAGTAACATTCCAATGAACATGTTGATTGTTGGCAATCTGATTGATTTTTAGGTCAATGGTCCTAGCTTGTGTTTGTGTAGCTGTTCTTGCTTGTAAGTATGGTAACACAAACAAGGATGAATGGAGTTTTATCCTACTGTAGTATATATATATTTCTTATGAATAGTGGTACCTTGGATGATACCACTTAAACAGCTTAGTTTTTATTCCCCAAACCTAACTTGCCATGTAGTTATCTCTTGACATTGTCTGAGACAGGGCCCCAGATGGTAGTGGTCTAAGGCATTCGCCTTTGCAAATCACGGACATCTCACCTCCGTTTGGATTTGAGTCCCAATCTCAGCCAATCTTGGTATGTGAGAAAGCTTGCCTGGAGCTTCCCATGGGTCATTGGTTTTACCCCGAAGTTTTTACTGTTTCTTCCTCCACCAGATATACTAGCTGCCATGTCTAGCCTATCATGTGCTAAAAGATGGCATTAAACCCACAACAGCAAGAACATTGTTTCAGTGATCTTCTAACCTAGGTTATCTGGTTCAAGGTCAAAGGTCATGATCAGGTTTAAGATCAAAGGTCATGAAAAAAAATTTATATTGAACTCAGAGATGTCTTGTGAACATGTTAACTCAAACATAAGAAAATAGATTTGTAACCATATTCATTGTGTTGGAGTTTTTCAGGAATATCAGAGATGGTTTTAATACTTAGCAGCTAAATAGAAGAAACGGTTTTATATCATATTCCACCAGTATAACATCACTGGCAGACAAACTTAATCGTCAGCGCTGAGACTGATGCCAAATAAGTTCTCTGTGGATGATCTTTAAATTTAGAAATAAACTAGTCAAAATAGATTTCCCTTTCTACATCCATCTCGCCATTAAATAATGGGTATGGGATTCCCTACTCCAAAACACACCTTCATGTTTCATCTTCCCCAGACATCTTGAATCTGGAACAACTTGTCTGCTGGGCTGGTAAACAGACCAGACCATAACAGACCTTGCACCTTTCAAAGCTGGTCTCCAGCCATCAAATCTGCAATTATACAACTTTTATTATTTTCCTTCATTCATTTATTCATCATTCATCTTTCATAAAACATCAGGATAGATATGTTTACCGACACCCTGAACATTCATGCGTTTATTAATTGCATTAGAGAGTCAAGCAACAAATTCAGCCAAAATGGGATTACAGGTGATTATACTGAATGCTGTTAAAACAAGGGATAGATTTCATAAATTAAAAGATACCAACAATTACAGATTAGGGAGAAAAAGAGTCAAGTCAGTGATTCAAAAGGCAAGGAAAACTTACTATTCTGCTAAAATATTAGATAGTACATGTATTATGAAAAAGAAACTTAGAAAACTCAGGTAAATCTGCAGTGACTTGATGGGCAAATCTGTCAACAACATGACATTTACATGTATTAGTGGTGAAAATGGTGATATTCAGCTGGAACCTCTTGGTAGCCAAGCAAGAGTAAAAACTGAGAAAAATGATTTCAAAGTAATGATAAAAGGATTGGATGTACAACAGTCTGAAAATGAAAAACTACTTGGCACCATGACAGACAATATCTTTTGCTGGAAAATGCAAGTTAATAAGGTCATTAAAATGATATCTCACTGCTTTGTCTCATGAACAGAAAATCTTATCTCCCTCAAGATACATACAATGCATATATCTTGCCACACCTAGAATATTGTTGTTTTATCTGGGGTAATAGTGGTATGGAAAATCAGGAATTATTACTGATATTTCAGAAAAGAGAAGCTAGAGTTATTCTTGATGCTGATTTAGATACACCATCAACAAAACTTTTTAAAACCCTCAAGTGGCTTCTATTTCAGCAGAGAACTCGGTTTCAAAAGGGTTTACTAGTCTATGAAGCTTTACATGGATTGGCTCCTGATTATCTTAAATGTAATTTTCAATTTGTTAAAAATGTATATGCCTATGGATATACAGCCAGATCAAAAGCCATTATTATAGGTAGTCGAGCAAGAGTAAAAGCTGAGAAATATTATTTTGAAGTAATGATAAAAGAAATGGATATACAACAGTCTGAAAATGAAAAACTATTTGGCATTATGATAGACCATATCTTGTGCTGGAAAATACAAGCTGATGAGGTGCTTTTACCTCTTGAACAGAATAAAATCTCATCTCCCTCAAGAACAGAGAAAGATATTCTACAGTGCATATATCATGCCACACCTAGAATATTGTTGTTCTATCTGGGGTAATAGTGGTATAGAAAAATCAGGAAAGATTACTGAAATTTCAAAAAAGAGCAGCTCAAGTTATTGTTGATGCTGATTTAAATACACCATTAACAAATCTTTTTAAAACCCTTCCATTTCAGCAGAGAACTCAGTTTCAGAAGGGTTTACCAGTCTATAAGTCCTTACATGGTTTGGCTCCTGATAATCTTAAATGTGATTTTAAATTTATTAAGAAAATTTATGTATGTTTGAACTAAGATCCATCTCAAACAACAAGTTATATTTACCTAAACCAAATTCAGAGTTTTATAAGAAGAGTTTTGCTTTTCTGGAACCAAACTATGGAATTCCATACCACCTTATATAAAGTCAACTGACTCTTGACACGCTTTCAACAAGCTTCTTTGACAAGCTTTCAACAAGCTTTTTAGTCAACATCTACAGAAACAATCATTTATATGATTTTGTTTAATTCAATACTGGGGCCCTGAGTGGCAGAGTGGTCTAAAGCGCTCACCATAACGGATCACTGCCATCTCACCTCTGTCTGTGTGGATTTGAGTCTCAGGATCGGCCAGTGTGGGTACATGAGAAAGCTTGCCAGTAGCTTCTCGTGGGTCGGTGGTTCTTTCTGGGGTTTTCACAGGTTCTTCCTCCACCGTTTATACTGGCCGCCATGTAAAGCCTATCTTGTGCTGAAAAATGGCGTTAAACCCTAAACAACAATTAATTCAGTACTACTAGTCTTTAGACATTGTTATATCATGTACTCATATATTGTTTTACACATGTTTACTACAGCTTTTTGTATGAATCCTGTATGTATTCATCCTTAAAGACTTGTGCATATTGTATTGTAGAAGTTAAGATCAATTGTCTAGTTTTTAATAGCATTTGTTGTCTAAAAAGACATCTCTTCTTGTAAAAATTATATATATATATATATATATATATATATATATATATATATATATATATATATATATATATTTGTACAAAAGTAATTGTAGAAGGCCTCATGGAAGATTGGTCAGTTGACCAAATGAGCTTCTTTTTTAAATAATGTAATCATTATTATTATTATTATTATTATTATTATTATTATTGTTGTTGTTGTTGTTGTTATTCATCTTATCTCCTCATTCCCTCATGAATCATCTTCATATTGATTAAACACCCTTTATCTGAACTGAGAACGTGTTTTTTGTCACTTCCACTGCAGTTCAGATTCCAGCAGTGACATATTTTTGTCTTTTGACTGTAACACAGTCATTTTTGTAAAACATTATGTTTACTCCCTATGCTTCTACCAGTGCACACCAGATAATACTGTTACAAGAGGGTTTGGAGCATCAGGCTGATGCAGATATAGATAACATAGTGTAACATTAGCACCTAACATGTAATCCATTTCGAGTCCAAAAATGACTTTCGCACATTTTTCATCTCGAAAGCTTTCATAATTACCTCTGTTAGATTTCTGGCAGTTTTTGGGTCAACCAGCCATGAGAACTGTAGGGCAAGTATTGATTTCACTTTGTTAACAAAATTAATTACAATTTCTTTGACACTGTGTTTTAGAAGAAAAAAGTGACACCCCTTTTCTAGGGGAGGTTAATATCATTGGAACTGAAAACTATCGGTAGAAATACAGTCTGTTGAAGTAGCTTTTAGCATTGATCTCTTACAGGAATTTTACTAAATCCAATAGCTTCTTCAGAATAATGCTTTTCTTCCTTTAGGGAATAGTTGCAGTTAATCCTCTACCAAGCAAGTGGGTTAAGATGAAGAACAATGATAAATTTTCTTAGGCTGTGAACAGTAAATAGTTCTGCATTTAATTTTGATGATTTTTTTTTTTCATTTTAAATTTTGCAATCAGAATGTATGCAGCTTTATATGTATTTGAACACATGCAGGTACATTACGTTTGTATTTTAATCAGTGGTTACCTGACCAAGCTCTATGTTCATTCTAATGATACTAAATTTAAGTTTGTACAGGTGATTCTCAATTTATGCCATAGATGTCTTCCAGAGGTTACGGCGTAAATCTAAATTGGCATGAATCGAAAGTAACTGTGCTTTCTTGGTAAGTGATGAGATGTGCACACATGCACATACATGAGCTGTGTGTGTGTCACAGCACATGACGCCAGCTATGGCATAAAAATGAGCACAGTGGTGCAAATTGAATGTTATTTCTTCATTATAAATGGTATTAAAATGAAAGCACCTAAATCAAATTAGTGTAAATTGAGCATCACCTTTGATTTGATTGTGTTAGATTAGATATTGGCCCAGACTATGTTGGGGCTTGAATTGTGTTAGATGAGATATGGACATAGACTTTGTTGGGACTGGAATTGTGTTGGATGAGATATGGGCCCAGACTAAGTTGGGACTGGAATTGTGTTAGATGAGATATGGGCCCAGACTAAGTTGGGACTGGAACTGTGTTAGATGAGATATGGGCCCAGACTAAGTTGCAGTTGGAATTGTGTTAGATGAGATATGGGCCCAGACTAAGTTGCGATTGGAATTGTGTTAGATGTGATATGGGCCCAGACTAAGTTGCGATTGGAATTGTGTTAGATGAGATATGGGCCCAGACTAAGTTGCGATTGGAATTGTGTTAGATGAGATATGGGCCCAGACTATGTTGGGACTGGAATTGTGATAGATGAGATATGGGCCCAGACTAAGTTGGGACTGGAATTGTGTTAGTTGAGATGTGGGCCCAGACTACATTGGGACTGGAATTTATGAACATGTGCTCTGCAATGCCTCATTCCTGCATGTAAATACTAACCCTTGGGGTGGGCATTTCTAATCCCACACATATTTACACTTTTTATAAATTCATATATTGTGGGTCTCATTTTCATGGAGACCAGCTTGTCAAAAGCTTGACATATAGACCTTTTTGGCATCCATGTGTATTTAATGATTTATTTCTGTCTAGATTAATTCAATGTTAAAGTTTTTACTTAGCTATGTAAAGGACAGGTTTGACAAAAAGTTGGTTACTTGTTCACTGATTTGCAGAATATCATATTTTTGCCATTTTTTAAATTGATGGGCTCTGCACTGAGGTTCCTTTTCTATCTTTATAGGTGAATTCAGTTTTGTTGGGCTTTTAAATTCTTGGTCTACTGCAATTGCAGTACCGATGAAAATTGATCCACCATAAATGACAGTGAATTCATAGTACTTGTATATGATTGATCATTCTGTTCATTGTATGAACTGCATTTGATTTGCACCATGTAGCCAGCATTATACTGACATGCCATCAAATCTTACAACTACTACTGTTTACTGTATACATACATTTTTCCAACTGTGTATATTCCAGTTCCTATAGAAGCAGTTGCTTTCCTTGGGGCAGTTGGAGCATTCCTGTTTATGCTGGTCATTCTCTACCTTTATCTCAACAAGTCTGTCTGCTTTGCTGACTGTGGTGGATTCCCCTGTCTCAATAAGCCAAGCAAAAGAACAGCCAACTCCAGTCTCCTGGGTGAGTACGATGGCAACAGTGTTAATCATCAGATGTGTTTATTTGCTGTATAGTAATGAATACCTGTCAATAACATTTATTTGAATATTTACACTGAAATTGATATATATCTTTTTCAAGGCTACATTGAAGTGAACTTTCATAAATAAATAGGTAAATCAGGTTAGTAACAGTTGAAAATGAAGGTGAAATAATGGTGAACATTTGTTGAAGGCTTTAGTCAACTAACAGAACTTAATGCTTTTGACCAAAAGTAGGATAAATATTTTGAGAAAATTTCTTAGCGGTTTTATAGCCACCAAAGTTATATCCTGTTAAGCAGATTGACATACCTAAAAAAACCACATTGTATGGTTTGTGCCTTCATCCCATTATATACTTCACTTCCCCCAACATCCATCTATCACCATGGCCACCTAGGACCCATTTGAGCAGCAGGCAATACAGTACCTAGGGCCATTGTGAGGAGTGGGCGATACAGTCAAGTGCCGTAGTTGCCACTTTATGGAGTTTGGGGTATTTTTTCCCAGGGTGACAGGGGAGGGTGTGGGGCACCATTTTATCGAGTGCAAACTTGCAATGGCCCTGCCACCACCATCCCTCCTTTAATCTATGATGATGAATTTCAGGTTACATACAGAATATGACAACTTTATTGTCATCGGTCCATCGTCCTTAAGCATCAAATATGAGCACTCACCCTCAATAAGTGTGGAGGGAGTCCATGTTATGGATTGACATCATGTCTGACTGAAAGTATTATTAATGGGAAGGATTATGGTCAAGGTAGCACAGTTTAGTTCCTCATTATTTCACATAAATTTTTATGTCATCATTATACTGATTTTGCTGTTTTCTGCACAGATTTAATGGTGCTGAAATTAACAGTGGATTCTTATAAAGGTGATACCAAATTGTTTTAGCTTGAATCAGCGTTACTGTAAAAAGAAAAACAAAAAACAAACAACTAAACTAATTAAAGTTCAGAATTACCCATTATGACAGTAGTATAAGACTATAAATCCAGACTGAAAAGGGACTTTGATGGGTAGGGTGGACTCTCAGTACATACTTCTTGAGGAGAAAAAAATGCCATTCATTAATAAATTTTGCAGTAACTTGTTATAACTAAATTGGTCTGATATTTTTCATGCTGTGTACAACATGTTATCTATCATTCTAGTCTGTAACCAGACAATACAGCCACTTTTTCAGGTTACTTGGGTTTTACCTTCAAGCATTTAACACCAATGTGTGAAATATTCACAAAGGCTATATTGGGTTTGGAGGATTTCACAACATGGTCAACCCTAGGTAATAGAGATCCCAGTTGGATCAGACTGTGGTATATTAAACAACAGAAGTTTACAATTAATGTACATTTTATCATCAGATCAAATACTAAAACAAAAATGTCATACAGAATCCTCATTTCATTGAAATTTAGCATTTAAAAATTTAAGTTTTATTAATAATGAATTTATAAAGAGCTTGCTCCTGAGGAAAGATAGATAAAAGGTCTGTATAAGTTTGATTCTCCTTTTCAGATTAGAACAACCATTGTGCTAAGAAAATAGTTCCAGTATTATCTAATTATAATTCAAATCTTATTTCTACTAAATGATATATTTTGGTGATTATCATGCAAACTTTTTCTTTCTGAATTTATCTAATTAAGATTATCTCAGTTTATTCAACAAGATTACATACCTCAAATCACAATACATGTGAATAAATTATTTCATATGTCCAAGTCATTCCGAAAGATCAATAAGTTATTCATTACGAAATCTGACATACCATATTTCTCAGATGATAAGACCAAGGGGCCAACCTAATATAAGTTTTAGAAGTGGGGGAATGGATATTCTATTCTCGAATATGACCTTGTTATGTTAGAGTATCAATGCTTTACTATTCACTAAGTTGCAGGCATCAGTGGCAAAGCTAGAACCATTCCATTAAACCACAATATTTATCTTTTTAATGAAACATCTTTATCATGAATACAATAAAAAAACAAATAACTTTTTTTGAGAAATCCTTTCAGCTCCAAAACCAGGGAAAGTGGTCTCTGATCATCAGTTATGGTTACTACTAAACTCTGCACCAGCACATGTAGTGCCAAAGAGTTTGGAGTTGATTTAGCTTTAGATGATTTATTTTAAATAAAATCCAGTATTAAAGAATAATAACACTTCCTATGCAGTTTTATTCTTTTTGAACTTAAAGGCACTGGGATGTACTTATCTCCCACCGTTTCAGAGAATAGTGGGGAACATTGTATCTGCACTTGTGTTTATCCATTCATCTGTATGCCACATTTTCCATTCCACTCTTGAATTGTTAAGACTTAGAGATTGGGGGTGAAATTTAGTGTATTTGTATATCATCCCTAGATACCATTGTTGGGGTCCTGTCGTCAAAGTCAAGGTCACAGATCAGCATTTTACATTTTCTGTAAAATTTTATTCATGCGGTGTAGTTTAAAGCCATTCAAGATTAAGAAATGAATCTTGGTATAATTACACGTCTTCACCAGAAGGTGCGTAGTGTACCTGTTTGGAGGCCAAATCTTCAAGGTCAAGGTAATGGCTCAACATTTTACATATCCATCATACTTACCCTACTTATCTATAGCTTTAAAGCCATTTAATGACTAAGGAGTGAATACTGATATAAGTTTATATCATCACTAGAAGGTGTGTCACATACCACATTAGTTGTATTATCATCAAGGACAAGATCACAGTTCACTATTTTACATTTTACGTCATACTTTCCCTTTCTGCTCTATAGTTTTAAAGCTGTTTGAGGTTAAGGGGTGAAACTTGTACATCATTACTAGAATGTGTGTTTTATGCATCACATTGGGGATCCTGTCAAAGTCAAGGTCACAACTAAATGTTTTGCTTTCCATCGCACTGTCCCTTCCTCACTTTAACTTTTACATACATTTTGAGACTTAGAGTGAAACTTGGTTGTACATCATCACTAAGATGTGTTGCATTCTAGATTAGGGTTGGTATCTTCAAGGTCAAGGTCAGAGCTCAGTCTTTTTGGTTTTTCATCACTTTCATTTCCTGTCTATAACTTCAGAGTTGTTTGAGATTAAGGCATGAAACTTGGTACACTTGTACATTATTGCTGAAAGGTTTGTTATGTACAGCATTGGAGGTGATGTCTTAAAGGTAAAGGTCAGGCCTCAATACTTTGTGGTTCCATCACACTTTCTCTTTCTGCACTCTAACTTAAAGCTGTTTGAGATTAAAGGATAAAATTTGCTATGCCCATACAGCATCACTCGACATTGTGTTGCATACCACTTTAGAGGTTCTTTCTTCAAGGTCAAGTTTACAAGTAATTATTTTATGTTTTCCAGTACACTTTCTTTTCCACTCAATATGTTTGAGATGAAGTGAAATATACATGCCATTAGCAGGTGTGTTATATATACCACATTGGGGGTCTTTTTAAGATCATTGTCATTCAAATAATCAATGTCATGGTGTTATACATTGAATATTTCTGTTACACTTCCCTTACCACTCCCATTTAGGAGTTATTACAGATGAGTTGATAAAACTTGGTATGGATATATATCATCTGCAAAAGGTGTATAATGTACCACATGGGGGGGGGGACTATTGTCAAGGTCATAGGTCAAAGTTTCAGTCACATTTACTATTCTGCTTTCTTACTCTCCAGTTGTTAGAATTAATGAAGCTTGATTTATTTATATACTGACACTATGTCTTGCATTGAACATTTCAGTTCCTGTCCTCAAGGTCATGGTCAGAGCTCAATATTTTAAGGTTTCTTTTGTTGAAACTTTATTGTTGTTTGTATAGTGATGAACCATGGTACACACATACCTCTCAGAACCATGGTACACACATGCCTTTCAGTATGATTATATTTTGTATATCACTGTCAGGGTTTTATAACCAAGGTTAAGGTCACTGCTCAGTTGATCTGACCCCTTTTCTATGCTTTTCCTCTAGTTTTCATTGAGATAGGACATTGAAACTTCGTTACTTTTTATGTCTGGCCAGTAACTTTTTGGCATTGTCTTCGATTTCATTGTAAACTTGTATGACCTCTCTAAGGTTGGCATAGGACAAAATCTAACTAATTTTGTTATTTTATGATTTGTTTGATGCAAGTTTTTTGTACTGTACTGCAGAAACTGCTTTTGCAGCCCAAAAATTAGCCTGTATGTAAACATTTTCATGCTGAGTAAAGATAAATCTGGTAATTGCTGCATCTTTTGTAAGGGCAAGAGAGTGCTGGCATTGTTCAAGTTGTTCATTTTGGTAGATCTCAAGGCTAGCATCTTATAATACCATTTATACTCTCTTATAAGTCGAGTCCAACTGCAAACTGCACAGATCCAAATCCGCTATTGCATAATGCACTGGCAGATCCGGGTCTGTACAGTTTGTTAATAGTAGTCAGTAAAAAACAACCTATACCCTGGTTTGCAGGTGCATGATGCTATGGTAGATCAGGATCTTTGTGGTTTGCAGTTTGACTCAACTTATAAGCAAGTACATATGGTACATAAAATAATTCTACAGAAACTTTATGATTCACAATTTAAAATACTACTTTTTTAAGTTTAAAGGAGAATGTCTTCAGTTTGAACTACATGTATTTTATCTTTCTCACTCAGACCAGTACCCACGTAAATTGGAAGCATTTAGGAGAATAAATAGTTACCATAGCAACAACAATAAATGTACAAGACTGAACTATCTCTGTTTTTTGTTTGTGCTTATTTTCAAAGAAATTATCGAAAATATTATTTATACTTTTTTCTCTCACTAAAGCTTTCAAAGTTTTCTTTTCTTAAATAGCATTATACATTTCATTAAGTACTGACACAAAATAACAACAATAATAATAATAATAATAATAATAATAATAATAATAATAAAAAGTATCACTGCCACTTCTGAACGGATAAGAAGATTGACATTGGGTTTTTCACAGAAAGACTTCTTAATTGAATTGGTGCCCAGCTGACACCTGTTGTGGCCATTATAGTGGCCATCATGGAAATCTTGTTATGGATACTCCTCACTGGATAATCACATCAACATTCGATTTTCAACAAGACTACTAAATGAACTGGTGCTAATCAGACATGTATCAAATAGTGTATATACTCGCTTATAAGTCAAGTAAAATTGCAAACAACAAAGATCCCGATTGCATAATGCACTGAAGATCTGGGTCTATGCAGTTTGTTGTTGGTCTTGACTTACAAGCAAGTATATACAGTATCTGATAGGAAAATAATTTTGTTACCAGATTTGGTATGTTCCAGTTTCTGAGGAATATCATGGGTGGTTTCAGTATTCAACAGTTCAAAAGAAGAGACTGACTTCCTTGGGAATCCTGGCAATTTTATATCCAGCCAGTAGAATGTCCATCCCTTTCATGAGTGCTTAATTGTTTTTAAAAAAAAGCACAGACTGACTTATTTTTGCTGTACTCCCATCTGCAAACAGTAAAAAGAAAATGCACTGTTTTTAATTAAACTGGACATTGAAATCATGTCTAGAAACATTTGAAGTCTAAAACAACACATACATAATTGATTCTGTTTACACAGATGTGGCCTCAGATGTGAAAGTCTGTGCAGATTGATGTATTACAGACTTATTTGATGTCATAAAGATGGTTACTGTATAATGTGCTGTATGTATGGTTCCTCTACTAGGGGGGCTAAAATCGAAATGCATGAAGTTTCTATTAGCTAGTACTGTACATTAATCAGAACAATTCTCTATGTGTGTGCTGGCTTGAAATCTTGATGTTTTTACTGGACTATGCCAGATTTGGTGCAAGATTAATTTCTGATGTCTTTTGTTAATTGAACACAGGGTCTGGAAAACATCACTGGAAGGATAGTTTCCTGTGTATATGTGAATGATTTGAAGCCAGAAAATTAAAAAGGAATACGATGATGGGGTGGGGGTTGTTTTACATGTGTATGGTAAATGGCCAAAACTGCTGACAATTTGGTCCATAAACTTGTTTCATTGAGTATTTATGATGGATGATTGAGCAGGTATCAATAATCTATTGTTTTCCAGTGAAGTGGTAGATAAATTGATTGATTTATAAATTCAGTTAAGAAGCTTTTTTAGTCTGCTACATTGTTTACTTGACTTGGGAACACTAAATCTCGAAGCTGATGTTTGATATTTGTTGAACTCTGGACTTAATCATGCCCAGGGTTTCAAGATTCTCATGTCTGTATCCCATTATCCATTGTAAATATTCACTAATTAACACTCTGACCCCTGTTTGTTTGAACAACTATATCAATCATAATTTTTAAGGAACAATGGGGTCATTTTTATAGGAAATGCAGAGTAGTATTCATTGGTCAGGTGACTGCATGATGACTGATAACGCCGTAAAGCCATGTCTGCGTGTTGGCAGCTTTCTCATTTTTATGGTGGGGGTACGGGCGTTGTTTTATTTTTTATATCATATTTCCATAATTGTAACAGCTTTTATAGGGAGATTAACATCGATGATTAGCAATTACTGAAATTAATTGATTATAAATTTGGATGAAAATCTTCCTTTGAACAAAATTGTACACAGAACATATTAAAAATAAATGGAAAAGACTTATTTACTTTTTATTGTTCATAGTTCAATAATAATATTAACACTCAGGTCTTAATGAGCTGACTTCTTTCAAAACTAAGCTAGTATGAAAGGGTAGTGATCGACTACAGACACATTTGAAATAATATTAAAAAATTATAGAAACTTCAAACTTTCTTTTCATATCAAGAAAGATGAAGTCATTAGACAATTTTTTTCAAGAATGCTCACATCATGCCAAAGTATTAAATCAAATTTGATTATTTTGGCACAGAACTTTGCACTTCTTGAAGAAATTGGTGAAAATTATAGCTAAATCTCATGAGCCGTGCTCCAATCATATTATATATGAATTCATACAGGATTTCTTCCCCAAAATGATAATTAACTTTTTACACATTAGTTTTTGTACTTTGAGAAAAGAATTTTTTTTTTTCATGAACAACCAAATATACAAATTTTCTTGTGTGTATATATATTTGTTAGGTTTTTTTTCTCCATGATTATGCAGTGTATAATTTTATTTTGGACTTGAACCTGTCCAAAATCATGTTCATGTTGTACCTGACCAGTAACTTTCATTTTGGTAAAGAAATAATGCGTAGTTAATATTCCCTTACGAGTGTGGGTTAAATATTAGGAGCATTATCAATAGAGGTAAACATATTCGGGTCTGGGTCTGGGATATTGGTATTCCAAACTGAATAATCTGTGGTACCTGATGTTTACCACATTCTTTATTATAATTTTACTAACATGCTGTATCTGTTTATAACTTATAATTTTCTTGAAATTAACTTTGGGCCTATATCCTGGGTCATCTTTTGTGTCTTAGTTTTTTATATAATCTTGTTTACCTGAAAAATTATTCATTCTTGCTTTAACATCTTTAGGCAGAATCAGTCTTATTGTTGTATTTAGTATTTGATTTTGGTGAAATTATTTATTCCAATTACTATTCACAGGAAATACAAAGTGCTCTTAAATAATATTCTTGGTCACATACATTAATTTGGAATTACACTGTTTAGTGAAAATTCTGACAAGGACATCTCAGGTTATAATATTGTGATTAATTGGAAGACTTAGTACATTCAAGACTACCAGGCACATCGGAGCATTCAACACTGGATCTTAATTCAAACACCACTGGAATTTAATTAGAACTTTTTTCCTTAGGACTGGTGATAAACTTTTTGGACTACTTGAGATTTAATTACTTGTTTGGTTTTGGGGCCCCGAGTGGCCTAGTGGTCTAAAGTGCTCACCATTATGGATCACTGCCATCTCACCTCTGTCTACGTGGGTTCAAGTCTCGGGCTCGGCCAATGTGGATACACAAGAAAGCTTGCCAGTATCTTCTCGTGGATCGGTGGTTCTTTCTCTGGTTTTCCTGGGTTCTTCCTCCACCATTTATACTGGCCGCCATGTATAGCCTATCTTGTGCTGAAAAATGGCATTAAACCCTACAACAACAACAAGAACTTGTTTGTTTTCAATCTTTTCTATTACTTTAATACCATAGAGTCTCGTTATATAAATATATATATATATATATATATATATATATATATATATATATATATATATATATATATATATTTGTGCTTATTTCCCAGTTGTACTGAAAGTGTATCAGAATCTTTTATATGCATTATTGTTAACATTTTGTCTCTTTGCACATATAAACTTAAGGAGCAGCAGTACCTTATTTGGTAGAATGTTGAACTCAGGTTCAGTACCCACCCAGGCCAGCCCCTGTTGACTACCTTGGTGTGTCCTTGAGAAAGGCACTTTGCTTCAGTACGATCATTAATGTGTCAAAAATGCCATTAAAACTAACCGGAAAATTATAACTTGTTAAATCACTGTTGTCTAAACAGTACCTACAGTATTTGCATGTACAGAATATTCAGTGTATCATCAAATACCTCACAGGTGTTATGGTATGTGATTTTTCTTAGACTTGCTTTTGCCATTACTGCAGTATATGTATTAAAATAACATACTTTCTTTCTGCCTAGCAAATTTTCCTCAATACCCATTTTCCATTGTCCGCTGCATGCCCCAGGGACTTGTGAAGATTACCACACCTTCATTGTTAAGAGGTGTGGTCATCTCCTGACCAAGTACCTCAAGCTCCTAAATATTTATAAGGACCAGTCTGTTGAAATATTCATCACATGACCTTCATCCCTTTGGATGCTCTTGCCTACATTATCATTGTCAACAATTGCCGAAGGTGCATAGGTTACTCTATCAGGCGCAGATGACATGGCTTGTCAGATTTCAGTGAAAAAACTTGTACATCCTTTTCAAAGGATACTTTGTTTTAATAATAATAATAATAATAATAATAATACTGTAATAATAATAATGAATAAATCATCTATGTCAGTGATTCTGTTTTTTAAAACTAATGTAAGAAAAATATTACTTAGTTCATATTTCATCTGGGAATATAGAAAAATATTGCATACTATTTGAAACAGAAGTTAAAAATACAAATTACTGAAGGAAGTTGTTTCAAGTAGTAGACAATAAGAATTGCTTATTGTACAAGAGAACAAACAGAGCAATGGGTCAAGGAGACCCTCCATCATAACAGTATTGCAGATTATTGGATCTGAAATATCTTGTTAAATGTTAACAAACTAGAAATATCTTTTAAAATCCCATTTATATCTGGTATGGCAGTCATTATCCCCACAATCTCAATTTGCAAGTTTGGTTTGATTTGATTTTGTGGGATTTCAGCACCATTTTTCAGCACATGATAGTCTGTTCATGACAGCTGGTATATTGGTGCAAGATGAATCCAGGAAGACCCTTGAAAGAACTACTGAACCAGAGGAAGTTACTAGCAGACTTTCTCACATGCCCACGTTGGTTGTGCCAGTGCTGGAATTCACATGGACAGGGATGAAATATGTGAGTTATCAGTAAAGGCGAGTGACTTAGATCATTTAGCAACCCACAGCCCCAGAAGATTTAGACTTGTAACCCAAGGGTCACAGGTTTAATACAAATCCAGGCCAGGCCCGATCAGCTGCCCTGGTGTGTCCTTAAAAGCGAAAAAAAGAAGAAAACAAATTCTTTCTATCTGAAAATTATGTTATAATCATGTAAATTCTTCAGAATAAAACATGCAGAGTACTGAGAATTTCATGTCATTACCATTTAGATGAGAAGACAGATCAATAGAAAATTTGATGATTGCTGTATCATGTGAACTTTTAGCTCACATGGCCTTGTGTCTCATATGACTGTCTGTGGTCCATCTGTCAACAGTTGCTTGTTACAACATTTGAGGACATATTTTTCATCTAATTTTGATCAAACTTGGAATATAGGCTTACATGGTCAAGATCTTGGACAAGCTCAACATGCATATTACTGTGGTGATCTAGCATCTGATTGGTTGAGCTTGTTTCCATTCAGTATCATCAAGATGTCAAAGTAGTATAATTATGTGTAACGATTTATGCATATTGATGAAGTAATCTAGCATCTGACTGGCTAACTAAGAAGGCATTTCTGAACCATTTTTGCTCATCCTTGGTAAATAGGCTAAGACCATTATGAAGTAGGATGAGTTTTATTATGAGTGAGACCAGTGCATATTTTAATGAGTTGATCTTGCATCTGACTGGCCAAGTTTTTGTAACGCTCTAGAGGCTGGGTTTTTTAATAGGAATTTGATCAAACTTGGTACATAGGCCTACTTTGGCAAATCACCCTCCAACTTTAATGGAAGGCCCTGTATCAGCATTCCCATTTGTATCAATAGTCTCTCTAATATCAGCACAATGTCTTTCACAGTATCAGCTACAGCATAAACTTAATCATCCCACTTTAGGTACAGCTTTAGATTACAGTTGAACCTGTCTTGAAAGACCATCCCTTCTGCCTAAAAATAATGGTCTCTCAAGACAGGTGGTCTCTCATATCAGGTCATAGCACTATATAATCAATAACTCTGTACATGGAAATCCTGGTTCTCTCAAAACATATGGTCTCTCATAGCATTGATCTCTCAAGACATGTTTTACTGTATAATTTATGCAAACAATTAAAATAAACATAGCCAATTCATCTTCTATTAGGTACTGGCCTTTTAATTTTTGAGGGGTGGGTGGGGTGGTTGGGGTGGTTGTGATTTTCTTTGGGCTGAAATTTTTTTTTTTAAAGATAATTAATATTTTTTCCAAACAATATCATGGGTGTAATATAGTGTTATTTTTATCAAGTCAGAGCAAGATATTTTTCCAGCTATTGACAGACAGAAATAAAAAGTGTCAGGTGGCCTGCCCCAGATCATTGAATTGTTGGCCCTAATATAATTGCAGTATACCATAGTACTTATCGCGGTACATTCAGAAAAACTGTGGTTCAAAATTGTTTGTGGTACCTATCTCTAGGAAATAGGTTGAATAAATTTTGTTTTGAGTGAGTTGTGTGTATTTTAATTATTATTTTATTTTTTAGAAACAAAGATTTTTATCAAATAGATGAAATTGATGTGATGATAAGTTTAGTTTAAGTAGGTTTGTGTTTTTACATTGCTCAAAAAAAAAGCCAGCATAGTGAAATGGTCAGTTTTCAAGTTGTGTCAATTTGGCAATATTAGATCTACTCTCGGGTTTCTTGTTTTTTCATATATAACAATAGGTCTTTTCCAGGCAGTGCACAGGCAGGGAATCAAGTTGTGAGTATCACATGACACAGGCAGAGATAGTGGGCATGTGTATGAATATGACTGCAAGATCAAATGGATAATTTATTTGCACATTATTGAAAATGGCTTTAAAAATGTGCTGTAGAATGCATTGTTAAACAAGATAAAGATGCTCAGCACAGAACATTTAATTGCTCTGTGTGTGTGTGGCTGTTTCTGAGCTAAAAGCTTCAGCAATTTTCAGTTAGTGCTAATTATATAGGTGAATCTACACTGTAATCATCTTGTTAATGTTGAGAAGCTACTGTGATATATTTCATTTGATCAAAGGTTTTCATATGCATATAGTACCAGGATTATTTGTATGATAAATTATTTTCTAAACTTGTGCTATAATAGAAGATTTTTTAATTTTTTTCTGTGCATGTACAAGAGGGTTACTTTACTTCTTTCACAATTTCAGTCAGTGGATAAGCTTCTGTTTTGTTAGTAGTGTATTCAGTGTCTTTCAGGGTCTCATGGTGCTATATTTATGTATACAAAAAAGTAATTCTATGTACATGTATGTATCTATCTGCTGGTATCTATCTTTCTCAGTCAGGTATTTTCCGTGTGAGTGAAAATGTGAGTTATGAAAGAAAAATAAATACCTTGTATTCTAAATTGTAAAAATTGTTGTTTTAGTTATAAAACTGCTTCACTTTTCCCCCGTTAAAATTTACTTCACTATAATTCAGTTTTTTTATTTGATGCGGCATTGTTATGGGAGAATTTTTAAAATCTTTCAAAAGCAATGTGCATGACTTTGATATGATAAGATCATAATTGGCATTTGCCAGGAATAGAAAATGTGCTGAGTCAACAGTGTTTATTCTACTTGGATTAGTAGTTTTTATGAAACTCTGTTTGCTTTTTGACATCATTGGATTTCAGAATGGATTACATAGATGCTGTGATTGTTCAACACTGTAACTGATCTTAAACCTGATTATATTTCACCTGTATAATAGAAATGAGGATTGACAAGTATATTAATTAAAGGCAGGTGTTACATGATGAGATGCCCAAAAAATTATTTTGCATAAACTAAAATAAATACTACTGGTATATGTTTGGCTGATGTTTTTTGTTTATTTGTTTATTATTCCTCCCCCCCACACACACACTTAACAGTTACTGAAAGATTACAGCAAGATCTCCGCAAATTAACATTGGTTCTAACATCACAGATGTGGACCATTTTTTGTGGATGGGTTGTACTTGTGATTGAGGATCAAAGGTCAAGATCACTGTGACTGAAAGAAGAAGAAACAATTTTATCACAGTAACATTATTTCTTCACGAGAGACCTAGATAAAACTTGGTGGGTGACTTGCACTTGGAGTTAGAAAAAGCCTGTTGATTTTCTGTCAGAAGGTCCGAGATGAGGTACTATGCCAAAACGAAGACACTTCAGGTGTGTCAATTACAATACTCTTTACTTTTATTTCAAATCATAACTAACTTAGGCTGATACTTACAAAATATTCCCAACTTATGTTAGGCTTGGAAAGAAGTGTATAATATTCATTAATTAGTAGACTTACAGGTTTAGTGGACCTATTCTTTTGAATTCACAAAGTTTATAAAAATGAATGTGGTGTATATTTTTTATGTTTGCTGGAACAACCTTTTCTATTGACATGTTGGCAGTTTGTTTGGGAAGAGAACCAGTTCACCCCCCACCCCCACCCCCCAACATACTTTGTCACTTCATACAGAAGTTGCACACTGTCATTTAAAGCTTACTGTTGACCCTTTTTTATTGCTTAGTGGAAGAGAAAAAAAGTTTTTAAATTGGGTTATATTTTTTAATATGGATAATAAATTGTGTGGGTTGTATTTCTGGGGTAACGGTTGATGTTTCCATGATTATTCACTTTGTAGGGGTTGTGTTAAAGATGGACGTTGAAGTAAGAGGTAGTGAAGACAAACACACCCACCCCCTGCCCTTCCCTCCCCCAAAATTAAGCATATTTTCTTAATGTTGACTGTTATGTATATTTGATTTATATTATTTGTTGGCTTTTCGTAATGATTATATGTTATATATTGTTGTATTTTGTACTTGACCTTGTCCAGAATCAAGTTCATAGTGTACTTAACTGGTGACAGTTATTTTGTAAATAGCAGGATACATTTGATAACATTTTCTCTATGATTAAATATTCAGATCATTATCAATGGAAGTAAAAATGTTTACATCTATCTGAATGTATGATATTAGTTTTTCGCCTGGAAGTTCCTAAACTTGGTGACAACTTGGAATGCTGTAGAAAGGAGATGGGCCTACATCCTAGCTCTGTTATTGTGTCTTAGCTTTTAATATAATGTTGTTTACTTGAAAAATTACTCATTCTTGCCATAACATCTTGAAGCAGAATTAGTCTTACTGTTGTGTTCAGTTTTTCATTTGGGTGGATTTATTTATTCAGATTATTATTTACTGGAAACACAAAGTGTTCATCAATACTATTTTTGGACTGGAACATTAATCTGGAATTATAGGAAATTCAGACAAGGACATTTTGGATTATATTAGTGTGATACATCAAGAGTTAGCACATCATCACACTCCAGGCCACTGTCACGTTAGCATATTTGAAAATACATACACATCAACACATTCAGTATCAGAACTTATTTGTAATACCACTGGAATTCAATTTGAACTTGTACATTTGAACTTACAATGAAACTTTTATGACTATTTGTGATTTAATTCATAATACTGTTAGTTCTTTTTAAATTTTCACTTTGTATTTTAGGGAAATAAGTTATTTGTTGAAGTTTACAAAACTTATTGGTTTTTATGCTTTTCATACAGTCATGACAGGACAAGATTTAAGAAGGAAACTGTTATCCAGCCTGAAAAATCATTTACAGATTGGAATGGTGAGACTTTAGTTCAGTATTAAAGAGATGGGGAGATTTCCAAGTGATTGTCTGATTTAATTCCAGATACAAATGTGTAGTTGACTTTCTAGCTATTTCTCAGCACTTAGGCAAAATTTAATTATCCTAGTTACGTGCAAAAGAAGATAAAATACACACATATAGGATATTTGCACATAATGGAAAGTAGAAATATATTCATTTTGAAGGAAGAATGGTAAAACCAAGGTAACAGCATAGAAAAAGGAAATAATACCAAATAAATTTAAGTAATATCTGACAATACTGTAGTTGACATATTGTAGAGAATAAATATTTTCTACAGAAAAGACTGAATGCAAGAAAACTTTCTGTAAAAATCTGTATTAATCACAGTATTCTCTTCAAACAGTTTCCATTATTTTTTTAATTCTTTCATTTATCAAAGAACAATAATGGTTTTTTTTTTTTTTTAAAAGAAAGTAATCTACATGTATAAAGGAGCCCAGCTGGTTGATCAATGTAGTTTGTGATCAACTGTAGCCCTTTCTAAGGTGTAAACTTGCTGTTTATACAGATTCACTGATAAAAGTCAATCCATGTAAATTGGAGCTTGTTTTGTGAGATTTGGGCTTACAGTTGAGGTTCCATCCCTCATTTTGTCAGTACCAGCCACATAATCCATGAAGATTGGAGCCTAGTGTGTGGAGTTTGGGCTTACAGGTGAGGAGGTACCATTCCTCATTTTGTCAGTACCAGCTACTTAATCCATGAAGATTGGAGCCTGGTTTGTGGAGTTTGGGCTTACAGGTGAGGAGGTATTATTCCTCATTTTGTCAGTACCAGGTACTTAATCCATGAAGATTGGAGCCTGGTACGTGGAGTTTGGGCTTACAGGTGAGGAGGTACCATCCCTCATTTTGTCAGTACCTGATACTTAATCCATGAAGATTGGAGCCTGGTACGTGGAGCTTGGGCTTACAGGTGAGGAGGTACCATCCCTCATTTTGTCAGTACCTGATACTTAATCCATGAAGATTGGAACCTGGTACGTGGAGTTTGGGCTTACTGGTGAGGAGGTACCATCCCTCATTTTGTCAGTACCTGATACTTAATCCTGTTATGTTAGATGCATCTATTTGTAGAGATGAGATGTATATCTAAGTGTATCAAGCATAGAATGTTTAAAAATGTGCCCTCTATGAGACAAACAAGAACAGGGTGACAAGTTTCATTATTTGGTTAGTTGTGTATGTGTGTGTGTGATTTTGATTTTTAACGTAGCTTTAAAAAAGTTCAGTTATATTGCTATGATGTCTGCAGTGTGGCAGTTTATAGTGATGTCTAGCACTGGGGTATCATGTCCCATCCAGTCACATTATCCTGACACTCATCCAACCAGTCCTAACACTAAACTCATAATGCTGAGTTCCTGGCGAGGCAGCTGTTTGTACTATTTTTATAAGTCTTTCATGTGACTCGGCCAGGGTTTGAACCCATGACCTCCAGCATCTAAGGCAGACACTCTAACCACTAGGCCACTGGAGTGGTCTGTTAGTTATTTAAAAAAGACAAACCTGAACTTGACTTTTGCATTTGCTCAGTAATGGGAATACATAAACCAGCTTATTCTTTTCCAGACTGAAAATACTGTATGTACTCACTTACAAGTTGAGTGAAACTGCAAGCAGCAAAGATCCTGACCTGCCATAAAATAATGCACCTGCGGTCAGGGTCTCTTTTTTTTTGTTCTACTGATTATTCCTAACAAAACTGAACAGACCCAGATCTGCCAGCACATTATGCAGTGACAGATCTGAATCTTTGGTCTCGACTTATAAGTGACTATATATGGTACATTGACTGTGTGATGAGAATTCATCCTCCTATTGGGTGACTTTCAAGAAAGATATCTGGTTCTACCAATGACCTTTACCCATGTGCACTAACCCTCATTCATTTTCACTGATGACAAGATTGCCATTGCTTCAAGTCATGTCATGAACTGAGCATTTTTATCATGTGAAATTACCGTTAGATGAAGTTTTTTTCCTTTTTGGAACTAACTCTGTATAGAGATATTGGCATTTTTAGTTATGTTCTTTTTATTACTTTGCGGGTAGGTAACTCCGTAACAGAGATAACACCATAACTATTATTGTGTTTGAGAATTTTTGATTCCTTTTTCTAGCTTGGTCAGGAATTTAGTTTTTCCTGTCCATGCCGATATGGTCTGCAGACTTGCATCGATTGTTTCATTGTTCTGATATAGTAACAAATTATCAGAATTCATTTTCAATTTAATCTGACTTTTGTTATTTTTTTCCTTAAATATGGTTGCAGACCAATTCTTCCTTAATTTTTATGTGTTTGTTGATTGGACACCTTTCATTTAATGCCAATTTATGCTTGCATACCTTATCTTCATTACCTTATTATTAGCATCTTAACAAGCTGAGTTTTTGCTAATTTTCATTTTCAGTACTCAGTAATAGTGTTGCTGACTTGTTTGTAAAATAAAAACTGATAAAAACCATTGCTGACTAACTACAATTAAATCATCATTTGTTTTAATTCATTAAATAGAATCGACCCCTGGAGAATACTATATTTCATGTAATATTTCATACTGTTTTTTTTATACAGAATGTAGCTATAAAAAGTAATTATTATTGAATGTATCATTCTTTTCCATAGATAGCACTTTGTATTTTTTGTCTTTAAATTTTCATACATGAAAGTTCTATTAAGAAGATTTACATTTGCAAATAAAGATTTAAAAAATATTGCCACTTTTTTTCTTTTACAAAAATGAATGAGAGATTAAAATCATATACAGTTAAGATGGGTTTGTGTAGTTGTGTTTTATCTTTGCTTTATTTTTAATCTTGTATTTTGATGTCTTTGGTTAGGTTCCTATTTTAAACAGCTTCAAAAATGTATCAAGGTATGTCAGGTAACCAAATTGTTAAGTATGTGTTGTTATAAATGATGATTAACTTTGGGTAAGTTCTTAAGTGAGGCATTGAATAATGGAACAGGTCAAAAATATAAAAGAATCACCATTTATAGTCCTGAAGAAAGGTCACTGATCATTTCATCCTTTTATTAATTTTCTTTAACCACATAATCAAAACTGTCCAAAGAGTTACCTTTAATCAGTGGTCTCCTGCTCACAATGGCCATTCAGAGTTCCTTTTTTAATTGTCCTGCATGTAACAGTAACTTGCCTTCTGTGGTTAGTGGTCAGGTGTTTTCTAACGAAACTATAGTTTCTGCCTGCTTTAAGCAGTCACTGTAACATATCTACAGTAACCACTCAGCCTGTGCAAATTGAATGTTTGCTTCATGAGAAAGGCATTGTTTAGATAAAGGAATATTATGTGAATTGATGTGCAAACATTTCTTATCTTGTTTGTACTCATAACACCAATCTTGTTGACAGTGTAACTCGAATGTCAGATTTGAAAGTAAGGCAGTTTTTGTCTTTGTGGTGGACTGCTTGAGGGTAGAAGCAATTCATTTGCTTGATGGTGGGAAAATTAGTCATGATATTGCAGCAGAAATGTGTCAGTGCGATAGGTATAGTTAGATATCTTCACATACTTGCCTGTGAATTTAAGCTGTCTCTCAAGAAAAGCTAATCTTTGAGAAGAGATACAAAATACATGTACATCCATTTTCTTTAGGTTCATTCATTATTTAAAACTTTTCTGTACAGTCAGGTGAAGTTTTGATTCATGGGTCATAGAGAATACCCATATATGGCTACTTTGATTTCCGATTCTTCACAGGCTTCTTACATAAGCTGTCTTTCTTTTGATCTCAGCAAGTTAAGCAACATGGGGTTTTCACCAAAAGATGTCTGATGATGTCTAGTTAGTCCTAAAATGAAAATGAAAAAGCCAGTCTTGTATCAGATATAGGCTATTTTGAAACTCTTAAGAGCATCAGTCCCTTTGAGGGATTCTTGTTTATCCATTAATTCAGCATTGTCAGAACTGTGAATCATACTGCACAACATGTGCACAATATATGTCCAAGTTGACATTTTGTATATGTGAATACTCTGTTGCATTTCTTGTATGTTATTCTGTATGACCCTGCATTAACAGAAATGAAACTAGCTTGCATTAGTGGGTTTTTTTTCACTAATTAATAATAATTAATTGAAAATAGGGAGTTTTTTCAGTCAATAAATACTTGCTTTTGATGTTGTAATTTTAAATGATCTTATCATTTCCCAGTGATGATGCTGGAATGTCACATCATAAAGAGTGTTACTGTTGGTGACATGCACAAGCCGGGGGCCCCTGGTGGCCGAGTGGTCTAAAGCGTTCAGCGTTACGGATCACTGCCATCTCACCTTTGTCTGCTTGGGTTCGAGTCTTGGGGTCGGCCAATGTGTGTACGTGAGAAAGCTTGCAGTAGCTTCTCATGGGTCAGTGGTTCTTTCTGGGGTTTTACGGGTTCTTCCTCCACCATTTATACTGGCTGCCATGTATAGCCTATCTTGTGCTGAAAAATGGCATTAAACCCTACAACAACAACAACAACATCAGCAACAACAACAACATGCACAAGCCTCAGAAAAGGCATCTGTTGTGAAAAATAAATAAGTCAAACCTGTCATAAAAGACCACCTCTTTTACCAAAAACTGTTTTCTCAAGATAGATCGTCTCTCATGACAGGTCATAACGCTATATGATCAAAAAATTAGTGTATGACAACCTGGTCTCTCAAGACAAGTATTTTTTATAGCTGTGATCTCTCAAGACAGGTTTTACTGTACCTCTTATTCTTCATACATTGTATAGGGAAGTCCAAATGAATTTATTTTGAAATCAATCTCGTATATAAAACAAGTGGTATAGTATAGATAGCTTACTTAATTGAAATGGTAAAAAGAAACTGGAATAAATCTTCAGTGTTTTCTTTCTATTATTTTCTTTTTTTTTTAACAAAAGTTCATAAAAAGTTGTTCACTGATTTAAAATTTAGGTGAAAAGCAGTGTATTGGGGATATTTGCTATTGATTACAAAATCTCCAGCATTGGACTTGACTCTAAATTTTCTGAATTGGAAATGCATATTGCCAGCATTGGACTTGACTGAATTTTCTGACTTGGAAATGCAGATCTCCTGCATTGGACTCAAAATCTTCTTAATTGCAAATCCACATCAGCTGCATTGAACTCCAAATTTCCTTCATCGGACCCCCAATTTTCTGAATTAGACTACAGATCTCCTGTATATGAAAATCAACTGCATTAAACATACAGATCATCTGCTTTGAAAACAAATCTCTTGTATTGACATCCAAATCTCTTTGATCTGTCTTCAGATTACCTACATTGGAATCCAGATCACCTGCATTGGTCTCCAAATCTCCTGCATTGGACTCCAGATCTTCTGCACTGGAGACACAAATTTGCACTTTAGACTTGTAACAAGTATGGCTGTTATCTGTACTAGCATCATGTGTACATGCAGACTATCTACAAATTCTGAACCAGTTGGGAGTGACCTGCTACTGCACTCTGTGTCCCTAGTCATTAATATGGCTAGTTTAGCACCAAATTAAACTATGACATAAGTAATTTGGTACAAAATGGGCATCAGTGTCACCAGATTCAATATATTTGTAGTAGATTGTTATAGATAACATTTTTTACATATCCAGTTTTATGTAGGTATTTACCAAACAAAACATAACCACCGCTAGATATGCATGGATTTAATGACCTTGTATAGAATTTCTTCATTGTTCAGTTTATAAAAGTTGCTGCTCCTGCCATCTCACTTTTGTCTGTGTGGGTTCAAGTCTCGGGCTCGGCCAATGTGGGTATATGAGAAAGCTTGCCGGCAGCTTCTTGTGGGTCAGTGGTTCTTTCCAGGGTTTTCCTGTGTTCTTCCTCCACCATTTATACTGGCTGCCATGTATAGCCTATCTTGTGCTGAAAAATGGCGTTAAAACACTGTAACAACTATAACAAGTTGCTGCACTGTGTAGGTTTTACATATGTAAGAGATGTTGATCCAAAAGTAATTAATAAAAAATATTCAGTGGAGTCAAAACCAGATTTGCACTGTGAGTTTGTATGTACCCCTAAATGGATACTTCTAAATATCTGGTTTGTTTGTTCTATAGCATTTTAATTGAACCAAACCAACTGAATCAAACAGTTGTACATGTAATGCTTACTTTATCCCAATGAATATAGCTCTTAATGGAGGAAAAGGTTAAAAAAAACAAATCATAGATTTTGAAGAGTTTCATTGTTTGAAGAGATATTTTGCACATATTTAAAAAAAAACCAATTATTTTCTTAACCATATATAGCCATCTTTTAGGTAGTGTATGAACACATGAAAAATATCATGATCAGTGGCATTTTCATTATATATCCACAGTTATGGGTCATTGAAAAAATGTGAGTGAATTATTTGTCTGTAATTTCAATTTCCATGTAAAATATTTAGTGTCATGCTGTAAATATAATGTAAAGAAAGTTACCTGTATTTTCTGATATTCACATGGATTTGCATGCCATGTTGTCTGTCAAAAACAATTACGCTTTCTAATGTTTGTCACTTGGTTATGGTACCTGACAATTAATAATGAGGCTAATTAATATTGAATGGCATCTCACATTTCAGGTGTATAATGACAGCAATAGTGAAGATAAACTGAAATGCCAAATAGCATAGCAGGTACTTCATTCTATGATGCCCTTTTAAAAGAAAAGCTTTTTTTAAAATAATAATTGCTGAACAATGGAAATTTATTTAAGAAAACATTTAATTGATCTAGTCTATATGGATCTTTGTAGAATGGAAACACAATAGAGTCAAGTAAATAAGTACAGAATGTACTAGCTGCCATGTTTTCAAAGAGTGATGCTCAACACACAGGCTTTCAGATCTTATTCTGTTGAATTACATGTAGTATAATACCATATATCCATGTGTATAAGATGTACCTAACTGTAAACAACATAGACCCAGATCTGACATCCCATAATAAGCTGTTAGATCAGGGCATTTGGTCAAGGTATATGCTATCCTATAATACAGTGTCAGATCAGGGTATGTGGTTAGGGTTTCTGCCATCCCATAATACAGTGTCAGATTAGGATATATGGTCAAGGTTCCTGCATCCCATAATACAATGTCAGATCAGGGCATATGGTCAGGGTGTCCGCTATCCCATAATACAATGTCAGATTAGGATATATGGCCAAGGTTTCTGCATCCCATAATACAATGTCAGATCAGGGTATATTCAGTTAGTTTGGTTTATAAACTCAGTCCAACTGCACTCAGATGTATGCTATGCAGTTGTAAGTAAGGGCTATTTCAGATTTCCAGTGGTTGTGATAGGCTTGATACATTCCAACTCTTCATTCATTCTCTGTAATTCTGTAGGATAGGCTCAGTAGGATTATAGGACTTGTCACTGTCGGAGTTCTTCCAATATTACTTAAGAATGAATGCCACAATACTTTATCCCTGCTTTACTGTCAGGTGATATTGGAATAATCGTACTTGAAAACAAATGATGTTATAGTGCCATCATGCTAGTAGACAAGAACACGCAAAATTTGCAGTTAATGAAAAGTTTTGATCAGCATTATTGAATTATTTTGCAAGGAAGCTTTGATCAATATAAAGCACCACAGTTATTTAGCTTCAGCAATTGACAGTAGTTTATTTCTATATTCAGCCTGTTTTGGTGTTTTTCTGCCTGTGCCATTTTTCAGCTAAATGACTAGTCTTGTGACCACATGACAGAGTTCTCAGTTACTCCCATTGAACATGCTAGTGTCAGGATGTTGAGACTGTTTGGTTTCAGGGAAGTTTGAATCTCTTCTGATTTGAAAAGAAGCAACAAGATGCCGTGTGGAAAGATCAGAAAAGTGATGCACAGTGTTCAGGAAATATTGCATTTCTTGAGATAGTTCAGTAAGGAGAATGTTGAAGACTTTTTATTCTTTAAAGGATTAGTGTTTCAGATAATCTTTGATTGATAACATTGATAGTCTAATAGATATTGTATGGAGTAAAGGCCATGTTGTCATCATTGCAAAGGTTTTTTTGATTTGGTGCATATATTAGTTTTCCAATCCGGAGGATCATCAGATATAATGAATTTGAACAAATGTTTAAGTGGATATTATTATTTTTCATGATGTTTCTCAGAAAGTTTTCAAACTTGTACATCTTCCCAAAATTATTGTGTTCATGTTGTTTGCCACATCAGCCCAGGAAGGATAGGGAATCATATGCAAAAAATACCAAGCATCTTGCAAAGCCTGTTGCCAGCACGAATGAACAATATGATGAGACAGGTACTAATATTATTTTTAGCTGACTTGGCCAGAACATCAATTCTTGTATCATCCATCAACAATTGCTCTTTGCTACTTACTCTGGAGTCCATATTTTTGATCCAAATTCAAGTTTGAATATGGTTTATATGACTGAACTTGGAATATGGGTTTATATACCGGTAATCAAAATCTTGGAAGAGTTTGATAATTAGTGATATTCATCCATATTAATGAGGTGATCCTGCATCGGATTGGTTGAGCTTGTCACCCTTCTGAAAGCTAAATTTCTGGCCTGATTTTGATTAAACTTGCTATTTGGGCTTATATCATTAAGTTTTTTTTTAGTTCTATAACGAACAAGATCCATACATGTTGTTGAGGTGATCTTGCATCTAATTGGCTGATCCTGTTACAATGCGGAAGGCCATATTTTTGACAAGATTTTAATTAAGGATGGAATATATGCTTATAACATCACCATCTCAAATGATTTAGATAAAGAAAACTGTACATGTTAATAAGGTGATCTTGCATTTGATTGGCTGAATCTGTTACTGCTTTAGGGGCTGTATTACTTTTTTATCAGATTTTGAATAATATTTGCTGATAGACTTAAATTGTCAAGATGTCTGATGAGTTTTATTGTAAACATGATCAGTGCATATTGAAATGGAGTTTAGTTGCAAATAGTTTAAAATCATGTGCAATGTTTAAAAAAATTTTGCTTCTAAAATACCTCATCTGTCTTTTAAACTTAAAGCAAGGATAGTTATCCATGATGTTAATTATTGAGAATCACAGGTTTGGGATTGCCGAGTCCTTCCCCATGCAAAAATAATGAAAGCCACATGTATAATAAAGTACATTTTAGAATACAAGGTGTACAAGTCTCAAAAGAACAATTAAAAGAAATTAGCTGAATAATATACCCAAGTGATGAAAATGAATAATTTAGCTTTTATCACTGAATAAAAAGTATTAAATAGAAATAATGTTTGAGGAAAAAATATAAAAACCTTTAAATGACTTATTCTCAAGAACAGTTAAACAGAGTTTAAATAAATTTGACAGAAAGTATCTTAGTATGAAAATTATTCCAATCTGCTGTACAGTTCAATATGGCCACAGTTACTAAAAATATAAACCCTTTAAAGTTATGTCATCTCAAAAAACCACTTAACAGAATGCAACGACATTGAACTTAATGTATCCTGATTTAAAGGCCTTTTTTTTTTGTACAAACGATACTGATCCACCATTACTAACAGTAGACAAACATTTAAACTGCAGCTTTCTAAAAAGTGCTCAACAGAATTTGTTCAAATGTAAGAGAAAGCATTCTGTCGTAAGGATGTTTCAGTTTTGATCTGCTATCAAATATGGCCACCATTACTAAAAACAGAAAAATTTCAGGAACTCCTGATTCTGACCACATTTTACAACAAACATCCTAGGAAGAAGACTTTTTTCTTGAATAGTTACTTTGAAACTAAACAAAGCAGTGTCTGTGTTAATTGCTGTTTAATCACACTGTTCAAGAACTTTCTGTTTAATTCAATGAGCTTAACTGTACCATTTATAATATACAAAACTGGTTATAAGTCAACATAGTTTCCTTTTTGGTAATGGTGCTTTTATTAAAATTTGATCTATACTGGTCATAGACCAGATGAGCAAATGGGAGGGTCTGTTGTCCCATCATCAGTCCATCATTCTTTGTTTTCTGTCTATTAGGACAAATTTGTTATTGCTACTCCTCCAGAATAGTGGCATACTAAGGGTCAATGGTACCTGGTGCCGGTGCTGTAATTGGTTCCCAGGGCGATGATGGCCCTTAGGGCCAGAATATGAGGCCCACAGGGCCAAAGCTGGGGGAGAGTTCTTGGGAGGGGGCTAATGCCCCCACCCATTCCACCAGCTAGGGGGTTTGGGGGAGTCCTGTGACCTCCCCTAGCAGGACCTGGAGTGGAATGTTGACCACAATCGATTTTCCTGCACTTTAATGCATGTGGTGGTTTTCCTGGAATCTAAATCCTGTCATTCACACAAGAAAATCAAGCAACATTTTATGTGTGTCTGTCATTATTTCTACATTAGGCATTTCTACATTAATTTCGCCTTAAGCATATTACTGTTAAGCATGTACAGAAACCATAAATTGTAACAAAATTGATTTATTTGTAATTAGTAAATACAGTTAAATTGAAGAAAGAGTCCAGAGAGTTAAAATGTTTGGAAAAGATGTGCGCAAATAGCAACACATTTTCCCGACCACTAGGAGTTAGTTTTGAGTTGCTACACAAAGCTAAGTTTTGTGCTAGAGATGGAAAAACAAAGAAATAGAAATAATTGAAGTGAAGACTTATATTACATATTTCATATTAGAAAAACACCTTACAACTGAGGCATTTAATTAACAGTTTAAAGATAAATATCCAAAAACTTACTTTTTCATCAAAGTAGTGCTCATAAATTTTGCTGGTTTAAAACCAAAATAAGATCTAACACATACTGTTCTACAATAGCAACAGCACAAGAACATTCTTAATTTTTGCCGAATCCAAGCAACCTTTCACAGTGCATCCGTGAGTCATGTTTCTTTTTATTAATAAATCACCACGCAAATAAAGTTAACTCAAGAAACACAATCATTCAGCAACAATCACTGTAACATTTTGAAATTTGAAGTTATCAATCACTACTGAATGCAGTACACAGCTGGCAATATGCATGATTCAAACAAAATCACAAATTACAAAAGTTTGAATGTTGATATTAAAAAATCAGCATTATTTGAAAGTAACAACTCTTGCAGGCATTTACAAAAATATAATGCCCCCATACGCCTTCCCATAAATCTGACTACTAGTTGTTGTCTGATGGATTTGAAGATATATTTTAACTGATTTGTGCCCAGGTATTTATCGATGTATGGATCCCTCTCAATCACTGTGATACAAAAGAAGATCAGTCGGGGGAGGGGGTGTGCCGATGGATAGAGTAGCAGTTTCTTCATCAAGCAACTGCTGGCAGCAGAAATGAGTTGCACATTCTTGTTATATACAGGTGTGTTTTGTAATTGCTGAAAGATCAGGATTCAAGGGTAACAAATTTACAAACACACAGTTTGGTCATTTTTGAAAAAAAAAATTTATCAGCTGTTTTATCATCCCACGACCTATGGTGCCCATGGCAACTACTGACTGTTCCTAAACTAAATTGTGGATTGCTTTGAAACTTTAAACACACATCGATCCCATGGTCTAGTTGATCCTAAATGAATATGATGCTGCTGGACATCCTACATGGCTGCCACGGTGGCCATCTTGAAAGTCTTGTTATGGCTGCTCTTCCTGAATGGAAAGTCCTATCAACATGCGGTGTGCACTAAAAGACTTCTTATGGTATCTAGTTGGTCGTAAACAAAAATGGTACCAATATGACATCCAAGATGGCCATCACAATGGTCCTAAATGAAAATGGTGTCAGTCCTACATCCAGTATGGCTGTCTTAAAATCTTGTTGTCACTATTCCCCCTGAATGTATGGTCAGTATGACATGGTTTGTCATCAAAAGTCATCTATTAATGTCTGCTTTGACCTAATGAAATTGATGACCACAGCAGCTAATTTTAAAATCTTTTTATCGCTGAACAATATCAGAGATGGTTTCAACACTCAATATTTGAAAGATAGAAATTGTCAGTAGAGCTCCTGAGCCCCTACAATGGACTCTTGTTAAAGAATTAGAGCATATTAATTTAATTAAGTTATTCAATTAATGAAATTTCCAGTGTTTCAGATGGGTTTCTTTCTTTGAACAATGACAGACATTTTAAATTATTGACCAAGTTTTTAATAGGGGTTTTGGACAAATTAACTTACACTCAAGATCACACGTAATCACAAAAAATAATTGTATGTATGCTTGATGCAGCTGTAGCTAATTCCCCCATTAGCACATATACTTGCTTATAAGTCGAGTCCAACTGCAAACAACATAGATCCTGATCTACCATAGCATAATGCACCTGCAGATCAGGGTCTATGTTGTTTGTTCTACTGATTATTCATTCCAAACTGCACAGACCCACATCTGCCGGCACATTTTTTTCTGGGTCAGGACAGTTTGCAGTTGAACTCATCTTATAAGTGAGTATTGATGGTACATGTTTGCGGCATTGATATGTTACATAAAGTTGCTTTAGGTTTACTTCATCATTGACTGCTGACCAATGGCATTTCATTTAACAAGCAATGCATAATTGTGTTAAGAAAATGGCATCACCCATCGACAAGTGCATTGCACAGTATCCTCATCCAAAATTAAAGAGCTGTAATAATTTTAGAAGTGTTTAAAATAATTAATATATGTCATGAAGACAGTTACACATAGGTAAGTATATCTATCTTGTGTAAATGTTGTATAACCATAAAGCATTGTACTTATATGCATGCTGGTAACAATGTTGTCTGCTGTGATAGACAAGGTTGCTATATCAGTTAGTGAAGATTTTTTCACTATGGTTAGCACTTATCTATGCTAAAAAAAATATACAGCTAGATTTTGATGCTTAAATATTTGAAACAGAAGTTTGTTTAGTACTTTTTTGATTAATTTGGTGATCTCTTTATCTGGTTACTGGAAAAAAAATTATACTAGTTATAATTAATAATTTGAAATGTAAACTTGCACTTATTTTGTTATTATTTAAATATTCTGTAACCATCCAAAGTGGTATTAATTAATATTTCCATGATAAAAAAATGTTACTTCTGTCTACCATGATTGAACAGGTTTGTAACCTTAAAATTGGCATATTGTCTGTACAAAAACATACATTTTAATAGCTGATACAGATGCCTTACTTACCGTCCGGGATGCTTAGTCCCTTCATCCAAGCTATTAATTCCAACTAGCCATTATTTGCAGTGTTTTAGAAATCTATAACAGAGAAAACCCAGAACTGTTTGACTACCAGAAATTGCCCCCATTTACGTGTTTAAGTACAATCTTCAGCAGATTATTCAAATTTTCTGTTTTAATTGAGTGATTATCTCCTTAGACCTTGCATTATTGTGAATTTAGCTGATCACTCAATTGCTCAGGAAATTTTATTGCAGTGAGTTCATCAGGCAATATTTCTCTGTTATTCCCCTTTCTCCTTAATTGCTTTTATGGTTAGTTATTTCTCCTATGTGGTAGTTCAGGAATTTTAATTTAGTACGCTTTGGCAGGACTCCTTATATATTTTTACCAAGGTTAAGAATTACTACCTTGTCATATTTCTGGAATTTCATTTTGCTCATCAAATTTTGGAATTAATAGTACTTGCTTTCACAGTGCCTTTGATTGTTTTGTTCATCAGTTATGAAACTGAATAATTAGTAAGTACTGTACTTGGTCAGGCAGTATGGTCAAATTACTGCATTGAAATTATTATTTAACTTCTTCACTACATTCCAAATAAGTATTCACATGGTATAAATTTAATTACTGCCTGAAATAATGTTATTATACTGCTGCAAATACTTACTCACTTAGGTGGTAAAAATTTGTTTGACACTTTTTTGCAGCTTCTACAATAGAATTTAAAATAAAAAATTGGCACAGTATATTTTCTTTCAGCAAGTACTAGCTTTGGTAGTACATACTTTTCGGGTCAATATAAGCTCTAGAAGACCACATCTTATTCAGACCCCAGATGTTTATCTTACACAAAATGCATATGAATGGATACTGATTATTGTCTGTTCGGTTTATGGCCTGGGAATGTTTGGGTCCTGCCTGAGTGTTAGTGCATCTATAAAGAGAGGAATAAAAGCCCTTTTTATCCTCCTATACTCCTCAAACCTTGGAGAGTATGGGATCCATATTAAAATATTATTTGACATACGTGAGCACTGTGGTGTCTATATAATTTAATGAAATCAGTATTAGGAACCATATTTTCCCCAAAAGTACTATTAATGCAAATATTTTTATTCAGTACTTATAACATATGAAAATAGGTTTAAAAGATGTTCAGAACTTAAATTGAACCCTCTACCTCCTTAGGATTTGTAGTGGTTCATTTGGCAGAGCATTGGGCTTGTAATTCAAGGGTCGCAGGTGAGTCAGCTGGCTCAGAGTGACCTTGGGAAAGGCACTTTGCTCCAATTTCCTTGGAGTGATATAGTTAATGATGTGTTAAAAATGCCATTAAAAACTCAACCCATCCATCTTCAGTTGCTGAGCATAAGAGAGAAAGTTGAGGTCTATCTTGGTATTTCCCAGAACAGTATATTGGATGTATTCATGTGTGAGGTTCTGAAATGTACACAATTTTTTAATATTCACCTCATAAAATTGTTAACCCATGTTTCTCCATTCAAAGTGATTCAGGGGGCATTATTAATTTTGAAGTCATTTCAAGGTTTAATTGACAACACTTTTGGGTGATGAAGCAGAAGTAGCTTGATTATCATTATTTTGTCCTTGAGAAAATTGCCTGCATGTTAAAATGGAGAACTGTCGCATTTTTGAGTAAACATTTTATTCATGTAGGCATTAACCATACTGAATATTGAATGATAAGACGGTCAATTAAACATCCTTGGATGAATACTATACAATAGTCACTAAGATTTAATGGCCAAGACAACACATTAGTATGGCCATTGTGCTCATTCACAACATTTAGACCGAAATGCAACATGGCAAGGATGGAAAATTGTGTTCAAAGGCAAATGTTTAATTTTCTACACATTTCTCTTTTTGGGCCAGAAGGTCTTGCCAAACTTGTATATTTTTCACCAAAGTTTTTTATTCTTTCCAACTTGTGAATTGTTTGGCTGAAACACTATATTGACAAAACTTTGAAGATGGCTTGCACATGTATCAGTTTTGGGGGTCAAAAGGTCCAAGATCAAGGTCATTGTGACATAATCAAGGGTTTCTGTAAAATAACTTTGATTGCACACAACATAGTGGCACAAAGCTCTGAAGAGGTCTTACTGATTTGGAAGAACATTCACCAAAGAAGTATAGTTACACTGCTTGATGATCAAGGTTACAGTATCCATTATGAATATCATCCACCCCATCTTCATTTGGCAAAATTCACAAATTGTTTACTTTTTGGACAGGTAAGGAATATATTGCTTGTAGGGTTAAATGGTCAAGGTCATAGAGACCCACTGGTCAATACTGTCCCAGAGTCAGTTGTGTATGACCAGTGCCTATATACAGGACTTTCAAACATAGGGTGGTTGTATAATGTTTCTTTCATGGTCCTTTATGTTTCCTCTCCACATGAGTTACCCTTGCAAATGAAGCTACTTACGCATGTGAACAGAAGTTGTCATCAAGTGACAGTTCTCAGAAGATTCAGTTCCTTGATGGAGTCACTTCATTTACTGTTTATGCATGTATGTCAATGTTGGCTGGCTAATATGTTTATTTTGAACAGGTGCATTTAAAATTCATGTCTTTTGGAGTTTCCTTCTTATCTGAATTACTTCCCCTTTCAGGCACTGCTTATGCTTATGAGGAAGAATCTTCATCAAGTGACAGTGATGATGAGGTGCTCAAGAGGTTCAGGTCATCCATGGAAACTGCACAGGTCAAGCGATCATCTAGCCGCTACAGTCAGAAAGAGGTTTCAGTTAAAAGTATTCCCATCAGGCGGAGTCAGAGTGGACCACACAGTGCCATGCAGGCTGGTGTAGGTGGGTTCTTTGGTTCACATACTTTAATTTAAAGTCTTTCTGAGCCACTGGGTGGCTTATAAGACCACAGTTTCTGTGGTGTTAAGTGACTAGAACTCCTGAATGGCATGCTAGACCATTGCAGGTAACCTTTAGGAGGTGCTGGTACCTCTTTATACACCCACCATATTATATTTTAATGTTATCCATGCATCCATCCACGTATTACCATTTTTGTCTCTGCACAGCTATGTAAGTTCTCCAGCATCTGCAGTTACCAACCTTTGTGGATGGCTTGCACACTTGTGATATGGATGATCCATTTTGATACAAAGATCAAAGGTCAAGGTTACTGCCTTTGAAAGAAAAGCGTTTTGTCAATAATATTAACTTCAGTACTTCACATGTACAGTTCCAAACTTTGTGGATTGCTAGCAGTTGTGGTAAGGAAGAAGTTTAATGATTTGGGGATCAAAAGGTCACGCATCAAAGTCATAGTGGATGAAAGAAGAAATATTATTTTTGGCATAATGACATTACTTCTATTCAAATACTTGGACCAAACATTGTGGATGGCTTGTGCTTGAGAAGAAGCCTATCAATTCTGTGCTCAAAAGGTCAAAGATCAAGGTTATTCTGACTGAAACAAGAAAAATTGTTTCTGCAGAAAAATTTAATATCAACCATTTACCTGTGCCAAGTTTTTGAATGACTTATTCTTTGGGTAAAAGAGAAGCCAGTTAAATTTGGGTTCAGAATGTTAAAGGTCAAACTCATTGCGATTGAAAAAGTAAAAGAATGGTTTTTACATAACTTTTGTTCAAGACAACATGCCTTTGGCAAAATTGAGGACGTGTCTTTAAGTAAGGAAGTGACCAATTGATTTTGGGACTATAAGGTCAAAAGTCAGGGTAATTGTTACTCAGAGAAAAACTGGCTTTGCAGAATAGCTTTTTGTTCTAGAGTATTTTCTGTGACCAGACTTTGTGGATGGTTTGCACTTAGGGTAAGAAAGAATCAGTTAGATTATGGTGTCTGAAAGTCAGATATCATGGTAAATCTAATAATGAAATAATGGTTTCTGCAATATAAGTTTTGTTCATGATTGCATATCATTCCCAAAGGTGAAGGTGATTAATACCTATTGGTCAGTAATCTCCAGACTCAATCATACTCTGCTAGTGCCTATATAGAGGACTGTTAAACATAGGATGGGCATATATAATGTGCTGTATATGGTGTCTTGTTTAAAGTTGGACTGCTTGGATCAAACATGGTTAAAGTGTCTGACCTAAGAACAATTTCACTCCCACAGTGAATTTCCAAAGTGGAAGTGGAACCAGTGACTTGTCAATTCATTTAAATTCTGATTGGAATTCTTTCAGAAAACAAATCAAATTTAGAATTACTGGCAGTGAATCATTTCCATCTTTAATATCAGTAATACAAAGCCTGTTTCAGTTGAGTAGCTGGTATTTTTCCAGGTGTAAAACACCCCAACTACATGGCAAGAATTAATCCTCAGTGGAAGATTCCAAAACATGAGATTGCCCCTTCTCCAACCCACAGATACATTGCCCATGTGCACTGTCCTTCATTCTTTTTCCAGTTGCGGCTGTTATTCTACATCAAATTCTGCGTCATAGAGAAATTGCCTTCACATTGTGTTTTACATTGTGATTTGAGTTTTCTTTTTTGTGGGTCATTTTGTCATGTGGAATTACCCTTGATCAAGATTTTTTTCTGTTTGAATTGAGCTCTCTAGACTGCTGATAGCATTTTTTGGTTACATTCCGCATTACCTTGCAGATACAGGTTAAATCCATTATAATGCGATTCATTATAATGTGATTCTACATATAACGTGATGGCAGCAGTGATCCCATTTTTTAATTTAATGTGACCTCTCTTTTTAACATCCTAAATACATGCTCACGGAAAAGTCGATTATTGGTATCCCTGGCAGATATTTAATCACAGAACTGCGTTTAATGTTGCCTTAACTTCCAGAATTTTCCAAAACAAATGATATATGATCAGGAGGTTAGTTAAAACTGATGACAGTGAAATTTCAATGCACATTTTCTGTGGGGAAGTTTTTTGAGAAATTTGTTAATGTGATCCTGCTTATATCATGATGTTATTCTTTGGACCCAGAGCATTGTGTTACAATGGATTTTACCTGTAATTAAGTTCTTACACCACAGGGGTATTAGTGTAACTATTATTGTTGAGAATTTATTTCTAACTCCAGTAGGTATTTAGTAAATATTGCTATCCTTGCCAAATTTGGTCTGCAGACTCGTATTGAGTCTCGTTTATTACAGTAATGAATCTTCTTATTTCCTTTCTAAGTGACTTGTGCTCTTTTTATCCCGGAAAAGCAGATCAAGCACAAGTTTTTCACTTTACGTTGTGTGTTTAGTTATTGAACACAAGTTTATTCTCATAATTAGTATCAGATAGTATTCCATTTTATTAGCAATCTTACTGGCTTTTGCTAATTAGTTGTCGCCAGTTCTCGAATATGGCTGGTCAAAGTCATTTTAATTACGTATCTTCAATAATTTTTGGTGGTTTCAAGTAAATTTGGTTTGCTGACTTGTATTGATTCTGTTGATTATGCTGTTGTTATCTTGGAAAGGCAGGTTGTACACCAGTTTTCACTTTGTGTTGTGTGTTTAGGTATCAGACACCATTAATTCTCATCTTAGCATTGCTTCTGTTTTGCATTATGACATCAGTGGTTGTTTTATTTCTTAGAGACAACAGATAGGAACATGAGTTCTTGCTGCTTTCATATTAGTGTAGACTTAGTCCATGCATATATATTTATACATTTACTTGCATAGAAATTTTGCAGCATTCTCTTTCAGCAATGGCTAGGCAGGGCATGTCTACCCCACTTGCCTGTCTCTTGTTGGGCAAGGTCTTTCTGGAGGGTAGTTCCTTCATTGTCCTCCTTAAAATTAAATGAAAGCTTTCCTTCTCTGGGTCTCAGGAAAGGATTACCGTTGTCTCATTGAAGACTCAATGGGTTAGTGGGTTCCCTCCCAAGAGAGGTTATAAACAGGTGGAGAGTGAGTTGAACCCTCCCATTAGGGAGGAACGACACCTTCTCCATTCCATGAGGGTCAAGAGCAGGTTATGCCCTCTCATGAGTGAGGAGCTGCACCCTTTCTTTTCCACTGTGATAACAGATCAAGTTGCATCCACCTCTCAGGGAGACTGCTCCAGTGGCCCCATGATCGAGCATCCGCCTTGGATACGGGAGGTCGCAGGTTCGAACCCTTCCGAGTCATACCAAAGACTTATAAAAATGGCACTAACAGCTGCCTTGCTAGGCACTCAGCATTAAGAGGTTAGTGTTAGGACTGGTCACCCTGGTGTCAGGATAATGTGACTGGGTGGAACATCATGCTACATGTCTGTGGCATGATGCCCCAGTGCTAGACATCACCATAAACTGCCACACTGCAGACACGATAGCAATATGACTGAACATTTTTTACATTAAAAATCCAAATCACACACACACACACACACCCCTATCTCAGGGAGGAACAGCACCCTCTTTCATCCACAAGGGCAAATAGTGAGTCACATGTCCCCTCCCCCGTGAGTTGGGAGCAACATTCTCTACTTGCCCACAGATCAGTGCATGCTGAAAGTGAGTCACATTCCTCCATGAAGGGGCAGCTGCATCCTTTCAGCCCTCAGTGCCTGTTGTCAGCAAACCTCGCCAGTCACCAGTCATTGAAACCCCTTCAGTAAGGGGATAAGGATTGGGTTGAGTCTCTCTTCTCTCAAGACTGTAGTTTTATCCCGTTGGTGATTTGGAGTTGGTGTACAGATGCCAGGCTGGGGAGGGGTTTCAGATCATGGCATCCCCCCACCTTTTCCTATAATCCCTATAAATTCCTACTGGATCTGAGGCCATCTACCACGTCAGATTGTTTGGTCGTTTTCTTCCATGCAGTCATGGCCTTCAGAATCTTGGCCAAAAAGTAGACAGGTCAGTCCTATGGGTTGTGGTTCAATATTCTCCTCTTACAACACTGGGTAAAGTGAGAGGGATGGGGACAGGCCTTGTTTCCCCAATTGCTCTAGGAGAGTAGAGAGTCACTCTCCCCTGCCTGATGAGACTTTTACTAGGGACAGTCTGTTAGCTTCAGATGAGGAGTAACTGTTACGGATTCAGATCGATCTCATCCCAGCAACAGAGGGACATTGAATTGCATAGTCCTGCTTCCCAGGAGCAAGAAGGGGTGAAGATTTCCTTTCTGTCCTCATTATTTCACATTTCTGTCCTCATTATTGTCCATGAGTTTGATACAGAACAGGCATATTCTTCCTTCAGGTCCCTGCCTCCTCTCATCTATCAGTGAAGGCAGCAGAGGAGGATGTGCTCTGGTTTTTCAACCAAGCAGTAAGCAGGGTTTACTGCTATTTGCCTCAGTCATCTGTGTGCCAAGCCTTCAGACTCTGGTGATACTAAAATTTGGAGAAATTATCTGGGACTAACTCTTAACCAGATATCTGTTATTTCTCACTCCATTATGATTTAGGTACTTTCCCAAAGGTGTTGTAAGAGCTGGGGCTTTACTTGACCATGTAATGGAATGTTTGTCAGAAAAAGAAGAGAGAAGCTCTGCCCCTCCATGTTGATACCCTTGGTCTCTGTACCAAGCTATATGGTTCATACCCATTCCTGACCAATTAAACCTCCCACTTTGGATGCTGAAGCAGCTCAGTTGGGCCTTCCTCCCAGTTGAAACACTTGAATGTTTGGACAAAAGGCTTTCTGTTTCATTGAACAACCTGTTGAGGGTTGAATCTCTTTAGCCAGTTGCCATTCATTTGTTAGAAGCAGCAGCAAAAACACCTTGAAATGTGTTATCTTGTCAGTGTTGCATCTCCACCTCCACATGGATGTTGTTCTGGACACATCTGAAATGCTAACAGAACCATTAAAAACCTTCTGAGTGCTTGGTTTTTCAGTATCTCAGTGACCAGCAGCACCAGTCCTTTGCATCTTCTCTTGGCCCATCGAACCAGCCATGAATTGCAATCATCCTGACTGACAACAGGGTCTGTTGGCATAGTTCCTTAAAACTATGCAGCCCCAGTCAAAGCAACAACCCCATTTCAAAAGGTCAAAAGTAGACAGCCTGAGGGCTTGCTCCCTTTTCTGCAGAGTTTTCCTCTTCCATTGGTTCCCATAAGTGCCAGGCTAGACCTCTTCAGAGGCTTGATCTGGCATAATGGTCAATGGCTGGCTCCTTTCTATCATAAAGTTAGACACTGCCTTCTGTTTTGGGGTCGACCTTCACTTGTTAGGCCCCCCATGTTCTTCCACCAGTTGAATCTTGTTCAATTAAAGGAAGAGATGCACTCCTTTCTTCTGAATGGTGCAGTAGAGAAGTTGTTCAGTCTGTTTAAGGCCGTTCTAAGGTATCCCATTTCACCTTTTTCGATGATGGTTGATCCACAATGACTGGCTGGAGTCTCTCAAACTAGATCTGTCTCTCTGTTGGTCCATAGTGACCAGATTGGGTCTTTACCCAACATAGAGAAATCGGAGCTTATTCCATCTCATGATTTCATCTATTGGGGATTAATTTCTTTGCAAACAAGATTAGTCAGTGTCCCTTGGAACAGAGTAGTCAAATTCCTACCCCTGTTGCAGGTGCTAAGAGCAATGACCATGTTGTTCTTTTCTTTCTCTGCTGTGGATCTTGTATTACACAAAACAGACATGGTTCCCCTTGGCAGACTGCAAATGTGCCTTCTCCAGTTTCTCCGTTTTGATGAACTAGAAATTGCACAGGGACTGTCTGGAGTTAAAAGGACTGATTTTTAGGGGTTTGTGTTCAGAGAAGAATCTATCCTCCAATTCAGTAATTTTGAAAAGAGGGCAATGTTCAGGGATGTTTCAATAAAATAAGAGTTTGCTACATGATGGTCTCCTCCAGTGGCACATTTTTGGTAGCATACATGAGGAGACAAGGAGGTACATCATCCCCTTCTCTTTGTGTGGAGGTTTTCCCTTCTCATTGTATGGCGGTTTTTACCTTTTTTACCTCCTTTGCACAACTGCTCCAGTGGCCTAGTGGTTAGGGCATCCGCCTCAGATGCAGGAGATCACAGGTTTGAACCCCAGCTTAGTCATACCAAAGACTTTTAAAAAATGGTACTAACAGCTGTCTCACTAGGTGCTCAGCGTATATAGGTTAGTGTTAGGACTGGTTTGCCTGGTGTCAGGGACATCATGCTACATGTC
The DNA here is from genome assembly GCA_016617855.1 of Megalonaias nervosa. Lineage (NCBI taxonomy): Eukaryota > Metazoa > Mollusca > Bivalvia > Unionida > Unionidae > Megalonaias > Megalonaias nervosa. Next base: position 42,949 of record JAECUM010001678.1, on the reverse strand, counting down.
TGCAGCATGTTGCCCCAGTGCTAGACATCACTATAAACTGCCACACTGCAGACATCTTAGCCATATGACTGAACAATTGTTAAAGCTAAATTAAAAATCTGAATCACACACACACTTCCTTTGCTTAATGCTCCAGAATGGATTATCCTCTATACTAGCCACAGTCCTCATTAAAAATATTGTGGAGGACAGTCAGGAAAAGGAAAGGAAAGATAGTCCTCATATAATGGTCTCTACACCAATCCATAGCAGTTCCAGTTCCAACTTTGGGGAACACCATTGATGGACAACAGGCTCCCAGTTCTTGATTCCCCATTTGCCATCCAGAGGACATGGGCAATGGACACTTTAAGCCTGAAGTGGGATTGTCTGCTTATGCCTTCCCAATCGTTAGCTTCTACTGTCTTTTAATTTGCAAGTTGGCAGCTCCACTGCTCAGTTCATTTTGTTAGCTCCTCATGGTTTAATGATCTTGTCCTGGTGGTGGACCATTCCAGGACATTACCCCAGAGGAGGAACCTCGTGTCTTGGCACTGGTTCTCCCTCCCACACAACAGACTGCAAATTCTCCACCTTTTTTTTTCTTTGACTCATCTCATATGTGCCTTCATTTTATGCTTTACTCACAAGATTTAAGTATTTGTGTTGACGACCACATAGATTCTTCCATGCTATATACATGGACCCTTTCTTACCACTGCAGTTGGAAGTAGGAATAAATATGTTTATCCAACGGTAAACTGTTCATATTATTGACTACTCATTATATATTATGATAGGTTACCTTCAGCATGTTAACTCTGTATTGTCTGTGCGAATGAATATTGGAATTAGATCAATGGAATGCATGCCGTTGCTTTTTATATGAGAATTGGTCTGGTTTGACTAAACAAAGTTATTACTGATGCATGAACTATGCATGTGTGACTGGCTGCTACTCCAAGGTTAATCAAGGTAATTGCTGATGCATGAACTGTGCATATGTTACTGGCTGTCACTCCAAGGTTAATCAAGGTAATTACTGATGCATGAACTATGTATATGTTACTGGCTGTCACTCCAAGGTTAATCAAGCTAATTGCTGATGCATGAACTATGCATATGTTTCTGGCTGTCACTCCAAGGTTAATCAGTGTAATTACTGATGCATGAACTATGCAGATATTGCTGGCTGTCACTCCAAGGTTAATCAATGTAATTACTGATGCATGAACTATGGATATGTTACTGACTGTCATGCCTAGGTTACTCAAAGCCTTTCGACTTTCACCCAGTAAAATCTAGCTTCATGGGGTGCATAATGATAATAGATTCTTAAGTGGACTTTAAAAACAAGGATTTTTTTAAAATCATACAAAAGCAATATTAATCTTTTTTTCACTTCTAATGACTATATGCTGATATCTTGGGGGAAAAAAATGGTTTTTAAAAATTGTTTTATGTCTTTGTGCCCTGTCACAACATGTGGGTAGCTAGGTTGGTAAGTAGGTAGGTAGTCTTTACTGGCTATATAGGGCTGATTAAAAGTGAAAATTCTACATTTTAGTAAGATTAAAAAGGTAAATCATTAACAGTAAGAATTGCAAGTAAACATTTAATTAGAGAAGGAGTCACCATTTCATTGTCAGGATCTTTAGTCTGAACTTAATTTAAGCATGATAATTGATGTTTTACAATGGCCATTGAGCCTACTAAAGGCCTGTTAGTGGTGAGCAGTGTAATCGTTTGATGACAGGTTTTTTTTGACAGTGAAAAGTGGGATGAAGAAGGAGGAAAGTGGTATCAAAAGGGAAGCCAGTGGTCTTAAAAAGGATAGTTCATTGAAGGAAGAGGACATTGTCATAGTAACTGATGAACCTGGTGCTTGGCCTAAGAGTACAGCAAAGGAGGGGGAGAGGGAGCAGGTTGGGGAGGAGGACTTGTCAGCCTTAGCTGCAGAAGATTGGAAGCCAGGACCCCTCAGCAGGGAAATCTCTCCAGCAAAGGAGGTGGGAGGGAGTATGATGACTTCCATGACGAGTTCCAAGCAGACATTTGAAGGCAGTCAGGTCTTTTCTAACCAGGCATTTGAGACTTCCCAGTCTGAACCATCTTTAGCTGTTGATGTAAGTTGCTGCTGCTGATGATGCTGATGATGACAATAATGTTTGTGATGACATGTGATGAACATCATAATTGTAATAATTTTGATGATTAACACAGTGATGATTATGGTGTTGATAGTAGTAATGATAATGGTAATGATAATGATGATGATCATGATGAGGAGTAATGACGGTGATGATACAATGATCACAAAGTTAATTCTATCAGTGCTTATTGCCCCCAGCCTACTGTGGTGAGGTCACCCAAAATATACAGTGATGAAATCTGACTGTTACTCTAACGACAGCTTTTAGGTTGCTAGGCAGATAAAGGGCACTGGTGTAAAAGAACACAAAAGAGGAAGAAATTCATCAATGACCTTGACCATGAAGATAAAACCTTGACAGCAATACATGAGATATCATCAAATATAGGTACATAAGGGTACTATGGTTTAACCCTGAACCTGAAACAGTTTTTAAGATATAAAGTACAAACAACCATGTCATGTATACTAGTGAACTTTACCTTGGGACCACTCCGGTGGTCTAGTAGTTAGAGCATCCATCTCGGATGGGGGAGGTCACGGGTTTGAACCCCGGCCAAGTCATACCAGAGACTTCTAAAAATGGTACTAACAGTTGCCTCACTTGGCTTTCAGCATTAAGAGGTTAGTGTTAGGACTGGTCAGCCTGGTGTCATGATAATGTGACTGGGTGAGACATGATGCTTATGTCTGGTGAATGATGCCCCAGTGCTAAACATCACTATAAACTGCCACACGGCAGACATCGTATAGATATAACTGAAAAATTGTTAAAGCTACGTTAAAAATCCAAATCGCACACACACACCTTTACCTTGAAAATAGGACCCCAGATGTCACAATATACAAGTCTACCAAATTTCTTTTATTTACAATAAACAGCTCATAAATAATAGAAGGAAAGGAAACATAAACCTAAGATATTGACCAGTCACCATGACCCTGAAGATAGGACCTCATCTGGTACATGACAAGTATGCCAAGCTTTATATCTTGATCTCCAATGAGTCTAAAGTGATAAAATAGAAGGAAAGTATGATGAAAAAATTACATATATTTCCCTTTACCTTTGCTTTGAAGATAGATGTGGTGTGATAGGACCCCGGTTTGGAATGTGACACACTTGCTGACGATGATGACAAAGAGTATGGCTAACCATAAACACTTACCCATGTATGACTTGGATACTTAACCATGTGTGCATAGATGACTCAGTGGCTTACTTATGTGTGCATAGCTGACTTGGATACTTAACCATGTGTGCATAGATGACTCAGTGGCTTACTCATGTGTGCATAGCTGACTTGGATACTTAACCATGTGTGCATAGATGACTCAGTGGCTTACTCGTGTGCATAGCTGACTTAGTGACTTAACTGTGTGTGCATAGCTGACTCGGAGACTCGCATGTGTGCTTAGTTGATGCATTGACTTACCCTTGTATGTTGAGCTAAATCGGTGACTTACCCATGTGTGCATAGCTGACTCAGTGACTTACCCATGTATACATAACTGTCTCAGTGACTTAACCATGTGTGCACAGCTCACTCAGTGACTTTCCCATGTGTGCATAGCTGACTCAGTGACTTACCGAAGTGTGCATAGCTGACTCAATGAGTATGAATTAGAAATAACAAACCAGAACATTTTAATATTTATATTTAACCCCAGTTTTACTAAAGTTTTCAAAATTTCTCCTCAAACTGAGATTTTTTGTTTATGATAATTCAGGCAGTATCAATATTTTTTGTTAGAAATAGAGATAGTGAAAAAGGTGCAAAATATCTCTTTAGTTTAAAAATGTTACATATGGAAACCTTTTTATCATTTAAAGATGTTTTTGAACAAATCATAAAAATTTTCTCAGAGATAAGACAAGACTCCTTTTTAAAAACATTCTAGACTTTATGTGTATATTTTAATCCCTGTTGCTGAATAGTCCATAAAAAATTCATTGTTACCAAATCTGCAATAAAAAGAAAGATATTTAAAAAATTGCAATTTGCAATAGAAATGTTCAAAATGTTTAGTGAAAATGGAGCCTGATGATTAATCTTGTTAAGATCAATTTTGAATCAGATAACATCTTGTTAAAATCAATCTTGAATCAGATAACATCTTGTTAAAATCAGTCTTGAATCAGATAACAACTTGTTAAAATCAATCTTGAATCAGATAATGTCGTTAAAATCAATCTTGAATCAGATAACAACTTGTTTATATGGATCTTGAATCAGGTAACACCTTGTTAAAATCAATATTGAATCAGATAACAACTTGTTAAAATCTGGCCTAGCGGTTAGAGTGTATGCCTCAGATGCAGGAGGTCATGGGTTCGAACCCCAGCGGAGTCATACCAAAGACTTAAAAATGGTACTAACAGCTGCTTCGCAAGGTGCTCAGCATTACAGCGTTAGTGTTAGGACTGGTTGGCGTGGTGTCAGGATAATGTGACTGGGTGGACATCATGCTACATGTCTGCGGCATGATGCCCCAGTGCTAGACATCACTATAAACTGCCACACTACAGACATCATAGTGATATGACTCAAAAATTTTTAAAGCTGTGTTAAAAATCCAAATTACACTTGCTAAAATCAATCTTGAATCAGATAACTTCTTAAAATCAATATCGATTCAAATAACAACTTGTCAAAATCAATCATGAATCGGATGACTTGTTAAGATCAATTTTCCTATTAAAGCATTGGATGAAATTTCATGCAGATGTTGAAAAATAAAATTGTAGCTCCATATATCACAAAGAATATTTTGTTGGCAGAATGCGATGAAAATATTTTGAATATTTTATCATGGATTAAACTGCAACTGTACAAAGTATTTTGTTCTGTCAGTCAGGTTGTGATTTACACTGACAAGTGCATTTACATGTATGCTGCCCTGAGATTGATCACTTTATTTTAAATTATTACATTTTTTGCCAAATTTTTAAAGCCATCAGAAAGTTTCCAAAACTTTACATGGGCAATCAGATTATAATTGAGATCTGCAACTCAGCAAAGATCTGTTAAGCACTGATAGAAGTTCATGTTCTGGTGACCTATGAAATTCCTGGTCCATTAATTTTTAATAGCATTTTGGGGTAAGGATTGCATTTTGTGTGAGGGAGAGTCATCATTAGTAAGAATATGTTAAGGAGTTTTTTTGCTTTCAGAATTATGAAAGCTGTAATTTAATTGGCTAAGCAAAAGGTCAGTAGGACATTACCTCATATTGGTACACATATGATTTATTTATTATAAGTATGTAATTCCACTTCTTTTAAATTGACTAAATTATATATATCTACACTGTGATTAGATATAAACAGTCATGTGTTACTGTCTGGAACATTTTACATGTTGCTAAATTCTGAGGACTATTTTCAGTTAACAGTTTTCAGTGCACTTTAGGTAAAACTTTATGCATACCAAAAATCCTTACAACACAAAAAAACAAAAATAACATATCCCAGACCCCCACATGATTTGGATAAAAAATTTGCAACCCCAGATAAAATCTCCAATTTAGTTTCAGTAGTGTCATCACATAGTCCTTCCTGCACTCCATTGTAATCACATTGTCCTTCCTGTACTCCAGTGTAATCACATTGTCTTTCCTGTACTCCGGTGTCTTCACATAGTCCTTCCTGTACTCCATTGTCATCACATGTCCTTCCTTTACTCCAGTGTAATCACATTGTCCTTCCTGTACTCCAGTGTAATCACATTGTCCTTCCTGTACTCCAGTGTCATCACATAGCCCTTCCTGTACTCCAGTGTAATCACATTGTCCTTCCTGTACTCCAGTGTAATCACATTGTCCTTCCTGTATTCCATTGTCATCACATAGCCCTTCCTGTACTCCAGTGTCGTCACATAGTCCTTCCTGTACTCCATTGTCATCACATTGTCCTTCCTGTACTCCAGTGTAATCACATAGTCATTCCTGTACTACAGTGTCATCACATAGCCCTTCCTGTACTCCAGTGTCATCACATAGTCCTTCCTGTACTCCAGTGTAATCACATTGTCCTTCCTGTACTCCAGTGTCATCGCATTGTCCTTCCTGTACTCCAGTGTCATCACATAGCCCTTCCTGTACTCCAGTGTCATCACATTGTCCTTCCAGTACTCCAGTGTCATCACATAGCCCTTCCTGTACTTCATTGCCATCACATAGTCCATCCTGTACTCCATTGTAATCACATAGTCCTTCTTATACTCCAGTGTAATCACATTGTCCTTCCTATGCTCCATTGTAATCACATAGTCCTTCCTGTAATCCAGTGTCATCATATAGTCCTTTCTGTAATCCACTGTCATCACATAGTCCTTCCTGTACTTTATGGTATTCACATAGTCCTTCTTGTAATCTAGCACTCACCTTGATAGTAGAACACAGAATACAGTAGTCTTAACTAGTCTTTCAGATGTCATAAATTACTACATTTTTGCTTTACAAGTATTGCTGTTATTGAACCTAATAATCATAAAACATATGAACAGGGGATCTCGCTTAGAAAGGACACAGTTTTTGTTGTTAAAGATTGAAATGTATTAGAAAGTAAGAACAATGAATGTGAATGTGTTTTAAAATTTTAGAATTTTATATATATATATATATATATATATATATATATATATATATATATATATATATTTATACTAAGCACTTCAAGTACTGGGCAAAACCATCTCATTTAGATGCACAAATCAATTTTGGGAAAAACGATTTAAAATTTCAATTTATTTTTTTACCCTGTAGGGAAAAAAGTGTGAGGGTTGGCAATGAACAACAGGGATAGTTGGCTGACTGGAAACATTTTTGTGTGCCTAATACAATAGTTTTTTGTTGAAAAACCAATAGCCTGGTAAGAAAACAAAACAATCATATTGAGTGACGAAAGGTTCTCAGATCACTGCCATGACCTGCTATGACACCCTACCAGATCTATAATACTACATAAGAGTTGATGACCCTCGGCTAGAGAGGATGGAACTACATATTCTGGTTGGATATTTTTCGAAATGTAAATTTTACATAATCACTCATAAAGTTATCAAAGTTTTGGGGATTTTTATTTGCTTTGTGAGTGATTAGGTATAATTTTCACTTTGATAAATAACCAACCATGATAATTTAATCCTATAATCTCAATTTTGATCAGATGGGCAGTACACATATTGAATGACCTCGGTGCTATATAATGCAAATATTATTTTTTAAAGTGTACTCAAGTTGTTAAATTTGATAAAGTCTTTGCTGAGGAATTTTTTTTTATTGACAGTTATTTTTTTATTTGCAGGAGCATTTGTTTGATGTGAGTGATTTACAACAAGAGGGAGCCCTTATATCAAAATGTGGCAGTATCGAGGCAACATTTTCCTATAACGCACGGCGTGACCGTATGGAGGTTACTATTCATCAAGCACAAGACATTCCTACAAAAGAGAGGGGAGGGGCCAATAATACACAAGTTCGACTTCTTCTTCTTCCAACCAAAAAACAGAGGCACAAAACCAAAGTTAAACCAGGGGAGAATCCAAAGTTTGAAGAAACATTTACCTTTACCAAGATATCACCAGGTAAAAAATTTCTCAGCATTAAATTCAAATATTTTTTTTGTTTTAGTGCATAAAGTACCCCATCATTCTTGTAACATTGTGTCATGAACATTGTATACCACAATATGGCATGCCACTAAGGAATGTCATAAAATACCTCATAATGCTTATAACACTGTGTCATAAACATTGTTCACTACAATATGGTGTGGCACTAAGGAATGTCATAAAATACTTCATAATGCTTGTAACACTGTGTCATAAACATTGTTTACCACAATATGACTTGTCACTAAGCAATGTGACCACTCTGGTGGCCCAAGTGGATAGAGTGTCTGCCTTGGATGCAGGAGGTCAAAGGTTCAAACCCCAGCTGAGTCATACCAAAGACTTATCATAATGGTACTAGCAGCTGCCTTATTTGGCGTTCAGCATTAAGAGGTTAGTATTAGGACTGGTTGGCCTGGTGTTAGGATAATGTAATTGGGTGGGACATGATGCTACATGTCTGCAGCATGATGCCCTGTGTTAGACGTCATTATAAACTGCCACACTGCAGACATTGTAGCAATATGACTAAAATATTTTAAGCTATGTAAAAAATCCAAATCACACATGCACACACACTAAATCACACATGCACACACACACTAAGGATTGTTATAAAATACCCCATTATGCTTGTAACACCCTGTCATAATCATTGTATACCTCAATATGATAATGGCACTATGCAGTATCATTAAGCAAAACACAGAAATGTCTGGTTCAGGTAACCTGACCTACCAATTTTAATGGTCCTGACCCACCCACTTTTTCACCTTCTAACCAATAACTTTAATTGGAAACTGTAAAATGAACTAACGCGTTTTCCAATCTATTTTTAATATAGATTTCTGATGCATTAAAGAAAAACGTCCAACATGAGCTCATCGAGTGGAAATTGCAGACTATAAGCTCGGCATATTCAAAGTTGAAATTAGATACCAGTGGCTTACCCCACAAAAATATTTTGACAGATTGTTTAATTTTTATGGACAAACTTATGTTAAAAAATAACTGTAGTACAAAGTTGCACTGTTATCTAAATGCTGAAATATAAAAAAGTTTGCTTCATAGTGTTGGCATTTTCTTGCTGTTGCATGATATCCTCCTCTCAGTTGGAGAAACATTGTCTGAAGAATCTGAGCTGTAGTTGCTCACCAAATCTTTATTTTTATATCTATCAGTATTATAATTTTAAAATACCACCAAAAAATGAAATCAGATTATCTGAAACAATCTTTTTAGCCTTTAGATATCTTTTTGTTTATTTTTTTTCCCTTGCATGCATGGCTTGATGTTTATCAGAGGGGCACCAGTAGTGATTTTAAAATGACCAAAAGCATTGTTTAGAGTCATATTTTGTTTGTTTAGTAAACCAGAATATTGCTATCATATGACAGCTATGATATCAAGACGGTAAGAAAGATTGGTTGATATCTGATTAGTTTTCAAATAGAATAAAAAATTAAAATGCAGATCTCTTGTATGTCTCTTCCATTAGTACCCATTGAGGATATTCACGAGTTCTGAAATAAATGGTTTTTGCTTTGTGGGGTTTGATGCCATTTTTCAATACATGGCAGCCAGTATATTTTGGTGGAGGATGAACCTTCGAAGACCCTAGGAAGAACCGCTGACCCATGGGAAGCTACTGATGAGCTTTCTCACATACCCACACTGGCCAAGTCCGAGACTCAAACCCACATGGACAGAGATGAGATGTGTGAGTGATTTGTAAATGCCAGCATCTTAGACCATCCATAGTCCTCGTCTGAAATAAAACTACAAAACATTGAAGGAGTCACAATAAGCTGTAGATATATTTTAAGAGTTGATCTTTCTTCATATTGTTACAATATTAATTTTAGAGATAAATATATAATATACTGCTGCAAAGTATCAACAATATAAGGCTCTGTTGCGGACACTTGGTATGTAGCTATCAATAAAACACGATGTTCACAAACAATATTAGCTCAGTTGATAGGATGGCTGCCTGCCCCATGCAGCAGAATGCAGTTTGAGATTGAAAGTAATTTTTTGCATTTAATTTTCATTAGTTTAGTTTTATTGCAGGCTGAAGCTTGAACTATTTTTAAGTTGATTTGTAAGTTGAGGATATTCATTGTTGGCTCCTGTGAGCAAGTTTGTATATTTCTTTCTTTATTAAATGTTAATGTACAGCTTTGGGACATAAAAATGATAAAGATGTATTTATGCCATCATTTTAAGAGTGAGTTAATGATATATTAATTGGTCAATCAGTAAGAAATACATGGAAAGGTTGGAAAATGTTAATGTCTTATTTTATCTCTTTTAACACACTCTTTCCATACCAACCAGAACCTGAAGACAAACTTATTTCAAAATGAAATAACATTTACCACATACATGTAAAATAAATCACATCAAGAAAATTCAAGAGGTGACAGAAAACAACATTATTTCTGTATTAAGAGGTTATTATACAGTGACAGTAGGTAGTTTTTATTGTATGTTTTCATGTTGTGCTGATAAACATGTATGAGATGCCTTAGGTTTTTCAATTCTGCTTGGATGAGTATAATAAATATCCATGTGGTACAGATAGCTGTAGAATGACCTTTTTATATACATCCAAACTACTTTTCAGTATATCATTAATGTTTATTATAAATTATTAATATAGACAAAACTTGTGCTATACATTTTAATGATGTTTTTTAAAATTCTATTTCATATTTTATATATATTTCATATTGTGAAAATACAAGAATTAAATAAGATTATTAAAGTTTTGAATAACTACATGCAGAAAAGACATTTTTACTAAAGGAAAACCTCTCCAAGAATTTTTTGCTGCTGAGCTACAAAAGTTGTAGATTGTTATTTATTGTTATATTTAGAAAGATATATTTTCTGTGAATATTAAGAGTTTTATTAAATGTGCAACTGGATTGGGTTGCTTCGGCAAGGAAAGCATTTGTAAAATCTAGTGGGTACATGGTATTCTTTACCTTTCAACTTCTCTGCAATTTTTTGGGAGGCAAGAATTTTGTTCAGCCCATCATTGACATCAAATTACACTTCCTGTATTTTACTGACAGTTTTCACCATCATTGTCATGGCAACTCTTCTAGTTACCAGGATGTCAGACATCTGTTTTCTTTGATAGATACATCACTAGAGTGATTTATTGTTTGTATATATATTTTTTTTACATGAAACCCTCTCATAACCTCAGGATGGTTGATTTTTCACCCTCTGTGGTTAGTCTTTCTTCCATGTAGACTAGCCCCTGCTGCCATTTTTTTTCTTTATTTCTCCAGAGTGAGTGTTTCCTTAGGGGAAGAGCTTTTGCACAAAATTATGGATGTTGCTTTAATTTGACCTTGATTAAGAGTCTGGAGATAGAACAGGAAGTCAGGATGACATGTTGCCAGAGATCTTTTGTGGGTGTAAAACAAAAGCAGGATACCTTTCTGGTTTCTTTGAGGTTTCATAAATGCAGAAATTAAAGGGGCCTTTCATCTGTGGGTCCTTTCTTGTCTTTGTGTCTCACTCTCTGCCAGTGAAAAATGTAATGCTTTCAACCAACATCCTCCTTGATTATTAAATTTCCCTCTCTTTATTAGCTTATGATGTTCATCCATGTCTCAAAAAGTTGTTCCTCCACCAAATTGTATTTAGTAACCTTCTGGTATTGTTCTTCCCTAGAATTCCCTTCTGCCAGAGCAACTGAAACAAGAAAATTACATACAAGTTTCCCAGGCTGTCTAATAAGGAAGATAAAAATGATTATTTACATATCTAATTTTGATCAGCAAAGGCATATGTTTGTGAACAATTGCATTTCTTGATTTTTTTTAATTATCTCCCCTGCAAAGTCTATAGAAATAATTTAGAAAAATAAAATTTATTTTGTCATTAAAACTTTTTTACAGAGTCGATAATTTATTGTTATATCAGTTTTATGTATTTTCATTCCAACTTTGAAAATTTTGAACAAAAAAAGGAATTTTACTGAAATGTTTTATTATGGTTTCAAGAACAGGAATCTTTATAAGAAATATTCTACTAGACTGCATATTCCATTAAAACTTCATTAGTCTGACTATGCTGTTTTAATTAATATCTTAATAATTTCAGACAAAAAATATACTTAGTAGGCACTTATAATGGACATCAGCATTGGAATTCAGATTTAAATTCACTACTTTTTCTACATCCCGAGTTAATGGATCAGCTTAATTTAAACTCAAATGCTTGCCTCTTTGCACACAGAACTTTTCAAATATTTTTAAATTCCTCACTCCTCTGTATGCATTTGCCATAGTTCTTACTAGCAAGGTATGTTTCAGGGCAGTTCTGAATTGATTTTTACAAGTCTATTTTGTTGAATGTCTGTTCAGTTTTCTTTCTGTGATGAAGATGGAACATGGCATCTCTTTATATTTCCCAAGCAGATATTTCACTATTGTCTCTGTTTTGAGTCAGAGGTTTTCTTTTTAGCCATCTTTTGAATCCTTCAAAATCATTTACTGTTTTCTTTTTTTTTTACATTTTGGCATTTTTGGCCTCTATAAAATTCTAATATCTAATTTCCTGCATATTCATACATCAAGCAAACTATGTAAGTATGTGTATTAGATTGTCCGTCTATAGGGAGACACCTTGCTTTGAGGCCAGTTTGCAGCTGCTTAAAAAACTGAATTTGTGAACCATACAATACAGACCAATCTGCAGGCTCCATACAGAGATAATGAGTTACACTAAATCAGAGATGGTTCAGGTAAAAATTTCATTACGATGTATTCATTAAATTCTTTTGAAAATTAATAAAAAAGAATGGTGAAATCAGGCATGAATTTGGGATATTTATGCAAACAACTTTGCTTTGTACATGTGTGGCAAATTTCTGTCTTGTCTTTTGTCACTTGTTTATTGGGTTTGCTTTACCTCCCAGAACTGCTGACCTTTTCAGCATTCAGTGCAGTGAAAAAAACAAAATAATTTATAGCTCTACTAGTCATAGACCAGAAGAGCTTATATGATGGTCTCTTGACCGTTGTCTGTTTGTCCGTTAACACAGGTTTGTTATTGCCACTCCTTCTAAAGGATAGCCATGAAACTCTACATGAAACTCAACATACGTGCATTCATGCCATGGTCTAGTTGTTTTTTTAATGAAAATGGCGACACTCAGACATTGAATATGGCTGCTAAAGTGGCTGTCATGAAAGTCTTCTTAACCATATTCCTCCTGAATGGATGGTCGTATCAGCATGTTGAAAGGCTGTCTAGTTGGTCCTAAATGAAAATGGTGCCATTCTGGTGTCCAGTATAGTTAACACAGTGGCCATCTTGAAAATCTCGTTATTGCTATTTCTTTTAAATGGTCATACTAACTTAGACGTTTTACTGAAAGTCTTTTTATGATGTCTAATTTGTCCTAAATGAAAACTGTACTGAGCTGATGTCAAATATGGCCACCAATGTGGCCATCTTGAAAATCTTGTTATCACTACTCCTCCTGAATGGATGGTCATACCAACATGAGTTTTCACTCAAAGATTTCTGATTATGTCTACTAGGTCCTAAATGAAAATGGTGCTGATCTGATGTCTGGTATGGCCACCACAGTAGCCATTTTGAAAATCTTATCACTACAGCAGTTAATTTGAAAGTCTTGTTATCCCTGCAGAATATTAAAGATGATTTCAACACTTTGCATTTAAAAGGAAGAAATGGTCGTTTCTTGAATTCCTGGAAATTTATTTAAGTCATTAGCGAATCAGACCATTTTAGGGACTCTTGTTATGATGTTCAAAGTGTCAATTCATGGTCACCTTATAAATATGCTTAATATAACTATTCTTTTTTTATCAATTACAGGCGATGTTCAAGGAATGGGGATCAGGTTTCGTATGTATGGTGTGGAGAGGATGAGGCGAGAGAGGATGATAGGCGAGTGCATTATTGGTTTTGCCTCAATCAGTCTAGAGGAACCTTCCACACACTGGGTCATCCTGGAACCTCGTAGCAACCTTAGTGTAAGTATTACTGTTAAATTGTCTTATTTTGGAGTGAGAAGAGACAGAAAGGGATGAGGTAAGGGAGGATGACTGGCATGTGTATTACAATTAAACTTAAGAAATTTGGCCATAGCTTGTGCTGATATTCATAGTGTGCCAGTATTTTAAATGAACCAAAATAAAAATTTTGGTCCCAGCACAATGTATGGTGTGGGTGGTGGGACAGATTTGACACTGTTATTTTTCTTGAATTCCATAATATTGGCTTTGCCTCAATGATTTCAGATGGACACTAAATACAATTGGTTATAGGGTTTCAAAGCATTTCAATGTTATTTCTGCTGTGGAAAGTCCATTATTGCTGTTTTACGCAATGCTTGAGAAGTAATAAATTACAAGATTATCCAAATACAGACTCAATGTAATTTACTGCTGTGGAAAGTCTGTTATTGCTGTTTTGTGATAATCTTGAAAAGTTGCAAATTGCAAGTTCATCTCGAATACGGACTCATGAGAATATTTATTTTTAACTTTTTTTGCATATTAGTTCTGTACTTTTTTCTTTTTTTTCTCCAAAGAACAGAATTCTCAATAAATGTTCTGTGATTTAATTTCATCTTTAACATTTAATATTTAAACAGTGTCAGAATAATAGCACATAATATAATTCTTGTAATTGTATCAAACAGTGCAAATAATTATATGTAAAACAAAATTGGGAGTACTGAATATGTTCAACATATAAATGGACCACATCTGAAAAGAGTCTATGTGAAATACAATACTTGCTGACCAAACCATGATAACATAAAACATGAAATTTGCATTTGCAATCTCATTTTGCTCCCACCTCATTAATCTAAATAACATTTTTAAAAAAACATGTATCAGAATATTTTTGTTATTAGTTTGGAATGTGTGTTAAAGATAGAGAGATTGGAAGAAACAAAACAGTATTTGTAAGACGCTTATATTCAGTGTATTTCTTTGTAGCTATTGTAGTGTGTTATGTTGGCAATGTAATTAAGATGGACTCGTATTGTTGCAAACTTTTTGTTTTGGTTTTAGTATCACTTATGATGTTATTGGCTGTATAATCCTGAGGAAATGGGAGCAAAATGACTTTCCCAAAGATATGCTGAGGTAGCCAACCCAGGATGACCTGGGCAGGTATCAAACCCACAACCCTTGGATTACAAGTCTGATGCTCTACCAGTTGAGCTACCACATATTGATGCATGCAATTTACCTATAAATAACACAGATACTCTATATAGTTTTATATACAGTATATGTATTATTTATAGGTAAATTGTAAGCAGTGAATATGAGCCACTGTTGCTATGTTATGTGCAACTTGAATTTTTACAGGAACAGTAAATTTATCTTCAAATGACAGTAAAAAATAATAAAACGTGTGTGTGTGTGTGTGTGTGTGTGTGTGTGTGTGTGTGTGTGTGTGTGTGTGTGTGTGTGTGTGTGTGTGTGTGTGTGTGTGTGTGTGTGTGTGTGTGTGTGTGTGTGTGATCAGGATCAAACATTCAGTGCAGTATTTGTAACCATTGGAAAGAGAGCGACAAAGAAAGAGTAAGGGGGATACAAGGCAATTGTAATATTCACTTTTCATGTAACAGGCGATTGTGATTTTCCACATGTAAAATGGCATGACTATATTCCAGTGCCAGTTGCCACCTCTGATCAAACAGTTCATTCTTGTTTTAACTATACATACATGTGACAGGACATCAAACCAATAGATTTATGAGTTTTGGTCAGTAAATTGGTTCTAAACCAGTAGATTTTTATAGTGGCATTAATTTGACATTTTGTGAGAAGATTGAAAACATTACAAGTGAATTTCCTGCCATAATTATACATTCTGTTTATACTATAATAAAACAGCAAGTTTTGCACATGAATCACATGGAAAATATTTCAATAATAATTAATACGAGTCAGTGTATTGTCACTTAAATATAAAAGGGAAGAGATGTACATATCTTAGTTCAAGGCAAAGATATTTTCTTTAAAGTTTACAAGCATTTATAGTTTCCATCACAAGATCACTGACTTAAGACCTGACCGCTACAGTGGCCTAGTGGTTAGAGTGTCCGCCTCAGATGTGGAGGGGTTGTGGGTTTGAACCCAGGCCAAGTCATACCAAAGACTTAGCAATATGACTAAAAAAAATTTAAAACTACATTAAAAATCCAAATCACACATACACTGACTTGTGACCCAGATAATATTCACTCTGATAAAGTTTCACACTTAAAAGCTATTGCTAGTTTTCTGGTACATATTTCACCTTGAATCACTTTGTAATCAAGATTAGAATGTGACAGTGATAAAACAGCCACACATTACTGGCAAATAACAGTTTTCCTGTGGCTAGGATTTTAAGAATGCTGACTGCTGTCCAATACTCCTCCAATCCAGGTTAAAATCCCGACCAGGAAGTTCCATTGTTGGACTTAAAATGTACTCCTGAACCTCTTAGCCACTGTCTTTTTTTTAGCATTGGGAGAAAGCACATGTTTTGGCATTTTGACATGAACTGAGCTACCCTGAAATATTCATCACAAAACATCCTGGACAATGCAATAACAATTAAACAAGACAAAAATTATTTAAACAAACTTTGTGCCAAAATCATTTTTTGGATGGTCTCTTTTTTATCTCACTTCTGCCAGAGTTTGGCCATTTTTTTTAATTCAGAGACTCAAAAGCCATCATGGACCACCTTTAATCCCTTTGTTACTTCTAACACACTCAAAAATATCTTGCATTCGTCTTTAAACTTCCCAGAATACAACTATAAGTCAATCAATTAACAGCTTCTTGTGTGTACATGTTAGCCTTCTAATTCCAATTACTCAGATATGCATTGTTACATTGTGCAATAACAGTTTCAGTCCCCAGTAAACTAATACTGGCTTGTTTCTGTACAGTGGGGATAGAATGCATAAAAATGCCTTTTTTCTTCTTCTCTTTTTCACATATTTTTAAAAAAAAGTCCTTATTTTCATCAGTGGTAGATTTCAATTATAAAATGGCACATATGATTGCATTTATAACAGTATTTTTATCCTGTCACTGGTAGAATCACATGAATAATTACAATAACCATTATCAGAAAGTGTCAAAGAAAACAAGAGTAAACAGAGTTACTAGCTAATTAAATATGTCTAGAGCTTTAGCCCAGTTACTCCATTTGACACTGGATTGAGGATATGATTCCCAAAGATGAAATCAAATTAGGCTATCAGTAGGGAAATAAGGCTATCAATTAAGGAAATGAAAATATGTCTTGACTGTAGAAGACCATTGTCCAGAAAGCATTAGACATTGTAGTGACAAGCAATCACACCCATGGCTTGTTCTTTGTTGTTGCAGATAAATATTACAGTAGAAGAATGGATAACTACATGATTCCCTTGTACTTAAGTTATAGGATATTAAACTTTAAAAATTCTGCATGTTCAAGAATTCATGCGGTGACTGACTTAATAAGGCACACTTTAATGATAGTTCAAGGATAATGCGCTGTAAAGGCAAACGTTCTGCTGTTAATTAACAGCAGTCGTTATGATAAGAGATCTTTTGCATCAGTCATTATATTTTCTTGCCGATAAAGATAATAGTAGAAGGATGGATAGAAAGGCAAGGGTAGCAAACTAATTGCAGTTTCAGAATGAGATGATGAAAGGCCTTTCTGCACAGTTATAAATTGTGATTGTTCATTTTAATTTCTTAATCTCCTTTTTTATTATTTAATGCCTAAGTTTAAAACATATTTTTTTGTGGAGATTATATTGAACTTTGCAAGCAATGCATTGGTGGTTTGACATATCTAAATCAAACATCACTATATTTTCCTAAATCGTTTGAAAAGTAAGAATTTTACAACCAACTTCAATATTGTATATTGGTTGATGAATAAGTTAATATTGAGCTCATTGGAGAGACATCTGTATTAAATTAATTACTTGATAGTAATTAGATGATTGGACAGTTGTTTGGTTGGAAGGAAATAAATGTGCCATGTATCACACAAAGAAAAAAAAAGTATTTCAGATTTTATAGGCAAGAGCAACATTTTGCCTTACAATTGTGAATAATTTTTTTTCTTCAAACCTCCAAAATTTGTCTTTCTGTATTTCATATCATTGAGAAATGTTGCCCATTAGTGTTCCTATAAAATGGAATCCAGATGATTCATCTCCATATTGCTTGTTCTGAAGCACAATGACTTGTCTTTTCTGTTTTTCAAGGAGGCGAAAATTCTAAACGTTGGTATTCTCAGATGACTTTGATGTGGATGTTTGCATGAAGCATTTATATTGACAGTCTTGTTTTTTTTTATCCAACTTTTGTCTATCTTGGTGATCTCATAAAAGTAAACATATATATCGGAATGTAGGTCTATGACTGATGTCCTGATTGCAGTAACAGGACAGCATTATACTTTAGGTTTATTAAATTACCATCGTCATAGATTGTGGCATGTTATATACAGTGTTCCCTCTCTTGAAATATCATCTTGTCAGACAGTAAAATAATATAATTGTATCATTTGATTTCCTCCAAATGAGAAGCCACCCAGTTTGTAAGACCTTCTGTTCTTAGCAGATGGGGTGTATTCATAAGATGGAAGACAATAGCAATATATCAATTGAAGCAGAATCAATGCATGCAAACTTTAGGTCAGAGCTAATGTGGGAATTGGTTGAAATTTTCAAAAGCGATGATTGGTTCATCATTACCAGTCTGCCATAAGTTTTAGTCAGTTGGAGATAACTTATTTAATTTCTTTTATGGAGAATGTCTTTTTTGCATACTTGGTAAATGTTAAGTTGCTTATACTGCATCAAGTATAATGGTTTACTGGCACATTTGTCATCAACTGTGTTGTTGGCTTTTTGATTGTAAATTCTATTTTAGCTGAAGGCTGTTTACATATTTTATCTTTCCTGGAAGATTTTGTTCAGAAAAGTTGAACAGGTAAAGTAAAAGAAAAGTATAATCATTTATATTCGATTACAGAAAATCATATTCTTATATTTGTTTTTTTTCTTTGTTTTTTAATTTTAAAGAGTCTTATAATATTTGTATTAATTTTCACACCCATATACAATATATATGTGCTTATAAGTAAAGTCCAACTGCAGAACTACATAGACCCAGATATGTCATTGCATGATGTGATGGCAGATCTGGGTCATTGCTCTTTTTCAGGAGTAATGAGTAGAACAAACAACATAGATCTTGATAATGTAACAGCAGGTAAGGGTCTATGTTGTTTGCAGTTGGGATCAGCTTCTAAGCAAGTATATATGGTAAATTTTGTTTCCTTGACCCTTACAAGAGTAATACTTACTAATATTTAATATGTGTGATATAATTGCATAGCATGGTGACTCGGCAGGGGATGTGACGAGCTTGTCCCGCAGTGATAGTGCTTCCTCCACGCAGTCCTTACAGCATGGTGGAATGCCTGAACTCCTCCTTGGCTTGTCATATAATGGCACAACAGGCCGACTAACTGTGGAGGTCATCAAGGGGAGTAACTTCAGAAACATGGCAATGAACAGGCCACCAGGTTTGTGTATTATGTAATCACAGTTATACATAGATGAATTGCATTATAGCCCTTTTTTTATCCGAAGCGTAGAGATGTGGCTTATTTTATACAGTAGCAGTTTTTGTCTAGGTTCTTTTCTCGACACCAATGTGTTGCATCCAGTCTGCATGCTTGCAGGATTCCACCCATTCTTTGAACAACTCCTGCAAGAATACATGTTTGAAAGTGCAATAAGTCATGCAAAAGAAATAAAATTGCAGCATACTTTATGTAATGGTGCACAATAATTATAAAAAAATTATAGTAAATTCAAATAATTTTACCTTTTGCATCATAATGTACTAGTCTTCTTTCTTTAAGCCAGTACCATAGTATGGTTTATATTTAGAAATAGGATCATATTCTCCAGAAATTAGCCAGCATGCAAGCATTCATTTGTGCCTAGAGGGGTATTGAAATTGCCATCACATGGTTGGGTTTACAGATAGTTGCCATATTATGCTCTTATTAAGTGTTGTAAGTCAAGAAATGGAACAGATAACTGATTTTTTTTTCTAGTAGTACTGATAGCGGGGAGCTTAGTAATGTTCTGATGATAATATCAAAGCCTGGTACAAATGTATTGACTTTGACCAGAAATGATCTGTTTGAACTTGAAATGACTGAGGGGTGTGGTGGGAACTGCTCTTAAAATAGATAAACTCAGCAGACAAAGTGGAGATGATACTTATGCTGCTGAGAAAACTGAGGATGGTTGACACAAGAATAAAATGCAAATACATTTATGAAGAAGCTGCCTTTGGGGTAAGCTTATTCTCAGATGAAAACGATTTGGTCGACATCTGGTGGTGCCACATGATTATAATGCACCTTATGCTGTACATAAAATGACATGCACATTTTACGAATCGAGTCAGTTATTTTGAAAAGATATTTTGCATCCTCTGATATGGTCAAAATTAAGGTTTAAATTATTTTCTTAATATGGTAGCAAGTACATTATAATGGTATCACAGTGACAGTGTGTTTTTGTACACTGGCATGAAAATTTCTAGGCACTCTCAGAGTGTGGAAACATAACTTTAACCAGTGATCTGTATTGAGGTCTGGTAAATTGTGCTCTGCCACAAATTTTGCAAATTGAATCTCACAATTGCAGCTTATTCAGTGTTTGATCCAGTCTCCAACAAGGTCTTCAGAGGCAGTGTTTATTACAGAAGAATAATTGTTCATATGTGATGATGTTAACCTATGCCTGGTGACATTATTTCTTTCTGCATGTGCTATCTTAAAGTCTGCTTTACTTGAAACACAGTACATACTCAAGACCTTTGCAACTCACCATCACACACATAAACAAACTCTTGATTTCCAAGCATTGCTGAACTTGTAATATTTCCTATTGTTTTTTTTTTCTTCTTAGAAGTGGGAGAAAGAGCACATTTTGGCATAAAATGACCAAAGAAAGATAAGAGCTGCCCTGAAATATTCCTATATTAAAAATAACATCTAAAAGCTTTAGTGTTCCTGCCTAGATGATTTTTGGGTTGGTTTCTCCTTTTATCTCTGATCTGGAAAAGTTAGCCAGTTTTTGATAAAATACTCAAAAGCCATCATTGACCACATTTGATCCATACATTCTTAAACACTTCAGAAATATCCCACCTTTGTCTTTAAACTCTCTGTATTACAACAAAGGGTAATCAGTTTACAGTTTGTTGTGTACACAAGTTAGATGTTGTTTAACATTATAATCCAGCTACTCAGATTGCATTATCCAGTTACTGCATTATCCAGTTACTCAGCTTGCATTATCCAACTACTCAGCTTGTATTATCCAAATACTCAGCTTGTATTATCCAGATACTCAGCTTGTATTTTCCAGATGCTCAGCTTGTGTTATCCAGCTACTCAGCTTGCATTATCCAGTTACTCAGCTAGCATTATCCAGCTACTCAGCTTGTATTATACAAACACTCAGCTTGTATTATCCAGGTACTCAGCTTGTATTTTTCAGATACAAAGCTTGTATTTTCCAGATACTCAGCTTACATTATTCAGATACTCAGCTTGTATTTTCCAGCTACTCAGCTTACATTATTCAGCTACTCAGCTTGTATTATCCAAATACTCAGCTTGTATTATCCAGATACTCAGCTTGTATTTTCCAGATACTCAGCTTGTATTATCCAGCTACTCAGCTTGCATTATCCAGTTACTCAGCTAGCATTATCCAGCTACTTAGCTTGTATTATCCAAATACTCAGCTTGTATTGTCCAGATACTCAGCTTGTATTTTCCAGACTCTGTATTTTCCAGATACTCAGCTTGTATTGTCCAGATACTCAGCTTGTATTTTCCAGACTCTGTATTTTCCAGATACTCAGCTTACATTATTCAGATACTCAGCTTGCATTATTCAGCTACTCAGCTTGCATTATTCAGCTACTCAGCTTGTATTATCCAGATACTCAGCTTGTATTATCCAGATTCCAGATGCTCAGCTTGCATTATCCAGTTATATACTTGAAATATTACACTGGTGGAACAGCTCCTAACCACAGTCTGATTGGTTTCTGTAATATATGGATAAGAAATCCATTTTTTTAAATTTTATATCTTAAATTTTCAGAAGTGGTAGATTTCATTTATAACACAATGTAGATGGCCTTTAAAACAATATTTTCGTCCTACTACCAGTAGAATCATGTTTATGGGTTTTCACCACATGATTTCTGATGTCTGGCTGGTTCTAAATAGAAAGAGTACTGCTTGGACATCAAATATGGCCTCCGCATATGCCATCTTGAAAATCTTGCTACTTCTTCTGAATTGAAGGTCATGTCAGACATGAGGTTTTCATTAAAGGATTTGTTATCATGTCTAGTTAATCTTGCCAATCTGGTGTCCAATACAGCCACCATTGGCAGCCATCTTGAAAATCATGTTATAGCTCCTCTTCCTAAATGGACAGTCTGATTGATGTAGGGTTTTTACCAGAAGTCTGATTGCATTATCTATTTGGTCCTTAATAAAAATGGTGCTGAACTGACCTCAGTTTGGCCACTATCACAGCCATCTTGTACATCTGTACTTCTTCTAAATGAAAGTCATGTAGACATGGGATTTTCACCAGAAAATATCTTACAGGATCTTGTTGGTCCTGCATGAAATATGATGTCAACCTGTGTTTAATTAGGCCACCATGCCAGCTATCTTGAAAATCTTGTTATCACTACTCTTTCAAAATTGACCATATCAACATAAGGTTTTTGCCAAAAGATTTCTTATCATATCTAGTTGGTCCTTAATGCAAATTATTCCAATCTTATATCAAATATGGCTGCCACAAGGGCCATCTTTGAAATTTTATTATCGCTACTCCTCTTTTGGATTATCATATTGGCATGCGGTTTTCCCAAAATTCTTCTAGTTATGTCTTGTTTTTGCCCAAAATAAAATTGATGCCAATATCAAATGTGGTGACATCGACAAATTTGAAAATCTGAGATGGTGTCAGCATTCTCATTAGTTAAAAAGAAAATATGGTCTTATCCCTGGACAACTTTTCAGATAGTGGAGTATCATTCACTAAAAAATTTGTGGAAATTTTAATCTAATCTCCTTTTATGCTGCACTTCACCGGTAACAGGGGTATATAGTGTTAACTTCATCCGCATGTCCATCTATCCATATATCAGACCTTCCTTTAGTTTTTTTTCTTTGGGTCATTTCAGGCATTGTAATGGGGTATCCATGTTCCGAGAACAAATGTCCAGATTCAACTTTCATTTATCCAACTGTTGCTGTTATATACAATGCCACAAATTGAAATGACTTTTGGAAGATCTTCAAAAATTGAACCTGTTCACTGGGAATTCGCTATTGTTTATTGGG
The DNA here is from genome assembly GCA_016617855.1 of Megalonaias nervosa. Classification (NCBI taxonomy): domain Eukaryota; kingdom Metazoa; phylum Mollusca; class Bivalvia; order Unionida; family Unionidae; genus Megalonaias; species Megalonaias nervosa. The sequence continues at coordinate 19,711 of JAECUM010001678.1, read as the reverse complement.
TACCAGTTTTCTCGGAATTGTTGTTGCTACTAACCACAGGTTTAAAAACTGAATGAAGCATGGGGAAAATGGAAATGGATTTATGCGTTTCTGCCATTTTCTGAAAAACCATGAAGTTTGATACCCAAATAAATAACTAAACTTGTCATGCCAACTCAGTCATCTGAGTTTTTGAAAACCAAGTTTCTACCATATTTATTGCATTAGACTTTAGTGATATAGCATAGATTATACATGTTATCTCCCCTGATAATATTTGGGGGGGGTCTTTATAACATTTTTGCTGAGTAACTAAGCAAAACATCTTAGGACGCTAGATTTTTAGAAACATTTGCAGCAGCTGCAAGAAATTTTAATTGTATGAGTTCATTTAATCTTACATTTATTTCATAATTGATTTCCATGGCTTCAACAATCTTGAGATTTTCTACTTTTTTGTATTGGAGTTTTGTGGTATTGTACACAAACCTAAACTTCTTTTTCATGTTCCTGATTGAATTTTGAGCAATTAAATAATATTTTACTTAGATCATTCTGGAAAAAATCTGTTCCAGGCTGCTGAGTTATTTTTTCTCTGTCATTTTTTATCTTAAAGCCTTTAAAAGGTATTTTTGTGCTACTGACAATAGAATCACATGTATAGTTATTGTGGTTATGACCAAAGTAAATTAGGAAAGTTAAAACAAGTGAAGATAAGTAGGATGTATGGGTTATTCTACAGAAAGATAGAGAAACCTTAAAACAGTTTTTCTCATAACATATGCATTCAGCAACATCGGAAAAGATATTTTTACAGAAAGCATTCTGTTTATATGGATTTCTTGGCCAACAGACCTTGCATTTGGCTAATAGGTAGACATCAACCATGTTTGGTCAATAGACAATGCATCTGGCTAATAGAAAGATGTCAGCCATGTTTGGCCAATAGACCTTGCATTTGGCCATTAGGCAGATGTCAGCCATTTTTGGCCAATAGATCTTGCATTTGGCTAATAGGCAGATGTCAGCCATTTGAGCTATCTCAGGCTGACATGGGTGTCGTATTCCTCATAATAGTAGAAAGGAGTTTCATATTTTTCTTCTTTCCTTTTCTTCCAGATACATATGTGAAACTGACCTTGATGAATTCCAGTGGACAAGAGCTGGCACACAGCAAAACATCAATAAGAAGAGGTCAGCCAAATCCATTATTCAAGGAAACGTTTATGTTCCAGGTGGCACTTTTCCAGTTGGCTGACACAACCCTCATGGTGTCTGTATATAATAAGAGGTCTATGAAGAAGAAAGAAATGATTGGCTGGTTTGCTTTAGGTAAGTTATAAATAAATAACACACACACACAAACACACACACACACTTGAAATATATATAGAAATTTGTTAGTATAATAGGTTTTTTATATTTCTTCATACCTATATTGTGAAAATAAAAGATTTCCAATCATGCAGCATAATGCTTGATATATACATTGATGCAAGAATTAAAACGGTAGCAAGAAAGCAAGCATTTTGTGATCAAAAGCAATAAATGGAAACTCCTTAATCTTATAGAAATAAAAATATTATTTTTGGCTGAAGATATTTGACTTGCCAGCATTGGCTTTTCTGCAGAGTTATGTCCCTTGTCAACGTTATTGAAACAAGGTATTTTTTTCTCTCAATTTGTCTTACTGTTATGGTTGGATATGATGAAATATTTTATAATAATTCAAAATTATATTAGATCATCCCGAACTAAAGAATCTCTTAAGTCATCTTTTTTTTTTTGGTAAGCCTGTTAATATGAATTAAGTTGAGGTTTACTTACTTGGGGAAGTGGGGGAGGTTGAGTGGTAAGTTTAATCTTCTAGGCTTCACAAAATATGTATATAATAAAATGAAAATTTTGATTTCATGCATTATATACTTATTCTTCTGGTACAAAAAAGATATATTTTTACACATGGCTTACATATGTATACATATATATATATATATATATATATATATATATATATATATATATATATATATATATATATATATATATATATATATATATATATATGGTTTCAGTATATGAATACATGAGCAGAAATTTCTCAGTAACTTGCAAAGAAATTATAATCAATGACATAATATACAATGTTTTCACTGGTACTCATGTGATGTGTGCTGAAATCACTTGGAGTAAGGTTTTGATTTTTCAAAGATTGGATATATTTAAAATATAGGTAACTGATACAGACCTAGTTAGAAAAGGCTGCTTATTGACAGTTATTCCCAACATGATTTTTAATTGAGTATTCAATCACTTAAACAAGCCCCCCACTTCTGACTGTTGATATCCATCCCTTTCTGAATTTTTTTAGGTCTCAGTAACATGTGCTCTCACTTATGCCATGCCCCGTTGTACACAAGTTATCGAGAGAGAGGTGTTGCATGTAAATTTTGACAATTGTAACAATTTTCAATTTAAGAAGTACTCGGCAATGTTCAGTGGATGATTTTCATGCAATGAAAAGAAGAAAAAGATGAAAAGATGAAAACTAAATCTTTAAACTATTACATCAGAAAATTGATTTTTGTCCACCAGAAAATCAAATATTTGCTAAAATTTAATAACACTAAAATATTGTGATTGACAATACAGAAATGTATTGCCTTGCATGCACACACACTAACCCTCCCCCCCCCCCCGCCAAAGGATGGAATGTAGTCCATTTGTCTGTTACCAGTTTTTTCTTTCCATACAGTAGCTAGAGTTGTCCATGATCAATAATTATCAAACTCTGCGGATGGCTTGTACTTGTGATAAAGAAGAACCCTAGTGATTTGTGGGGCAAAGTGACCTTGACTTGAAGGAAGAAAATTGGATTCTGCACAACAACTTGAGTTCTCTACAATTTGCAGTTTCCAAACTGGATGACAGGCACTTGAGACAAGGAAGAATGCTGTTGATTTTGGGGTCAAAAGTTAAGGATACTGACAAAGAAAATAAAAAGTTTTTGCACAATAACTTGAGTTCTGCACCATCTACAGTTACCAAAGTTTTGTGGATGGCTTTCACCTGATGTAAGGAAGAACCGTATCAGTTTTGGATTTAAAGGTCAAAGTTCAAGGTCACTGACTGAAACAAGAAACTTTGTGGATGGCTTACACATGGGATAAAGAAGTTGTTGTTGTTGTTGTTGTTGTTGTAGTGTTTAATGCCATCTTTCAGCACAAGATAGGCTATACATGGCGGCCAGTATAAATGGTGGAAGAAGAACCAGGGAAAACCCTGGATAGAACCACCAACCCATGAGAAGCTACTGGCAAGCTTTCTCACATACCCACATTGGCCAAACCCAAGACTCGAACCCACACAGACAGAGGTGAGATGGCAGTGACCCGTAATGTTGAGCTCTTTAGACCACTTGGCCACTCAGGGCCCCTGGATAAGGATGAAATATATAGATTTTGGGGTCACAAGATCTGTTTCAACTCTTGGGTTTTAAACTGTGTAAGAGAAAGAAGCAAAACCAACAAGTTTAGTAAAATCAACAAATAATTTTTTTTCTCTAACTACAGAGTGAAAATTTAAGAGATACCATGTTGTGAATTAAATCTGAAATAATCCTTAATGTCATATCACAAGTACATAGGTTTAGAATGTTCCAAATGAATTCCAGCAGTCTTGAATGTCCTGATGTACCACAATGATACAGTCCAGAATGTCCTTGAATGAGTTCTTAATAATCCCAAAGTAGTGATTTAGTTCAAAAAGTCAGTGAACACTTTGTAATTCCAATGAATAATTTAAATAAATAGTTCCTCTCAAATCATGTCTGAACCAAACTATAAACTTTGATCATAGATTCCCAAAGACTGATATGAAACAGGAATGAAGCTTCCAAACCTCTTAATATACAAACTTCACTTGACCTGCAACATAACAGATTTCCTATGGAAAACCTACGAACTCATAAACAAGGTCAAGTCTTGAACTCAAATTCAAGTAAGCATCTTGTTTACTTTTTATAATCATGACAAAAGTCAGGTAAGCATAAACTCCACAATCCTCAATCAAAGACCAAAATTAAGCACACAGTATAGATCTACATAACACCTGTCTCGCCGTTGTCAGCAGAACTCTGTATTGTCATAGTGCTGTTTATAGGCAAAATGTCATGTTCTGTATTACTCATGTATCCTAAAAATTTTATTGTTCTAACTTTTTACCGTATATATTTTATCTCCAACCAAAAGCACTGTAACCTAACTTGTATGTTTCAGGTTTGAAAAGTAGTGGAGAAGAGGAAGCATCCCATTGGGTAGACATGAGAGAGAGTAAGGGGGAAATGGTGTGTAGATGGCATGTTCTGCTGGAGTCATAGCACAGCCTAGACATCTATATTTATGCTTGTATTGGAGCCAGATCAGCATAGTTATATATGCCTGTGTAGCTGGGATGTTCATCTTGCTATATGCTAATAGTTTGAATCCTGTATTTCCATCTTGATTTTGTGCAAGATATGTATTCTCAACAGTACATCGAGAATGAATGTAGTCCATTAGTAGTAGTAGTTGTTGTAATATTTGCTTTCCTGTGTAAGAACAACCAGTCATTTGGGCCTTTCAGAACTGACTCATTGTCTCAGAGTTTAATTCAGAATTGTTCAAGGAATTATTAATAATACAAAAGGATATTAAAATTCTAATACAGATGTGGGGGGGGTTGTTTTAAAAAAATCCCATAGTTTCTATAAGGAGGTCATGTACACATAAGAAACAAAATCACAGTACAATTCCTTGTCAAATACACAGCAAAAATGGTTATGTCTCCTTCATCCTCCTTCCCACCCTCCCCCTTGCGACCCCTAGGGTGAGAGATATATTGGTTTTGTGCTCTCCATCCATCACACTTTTTTATAAGCAAGATAGTTTAAATCTAAACATCAAGTTTGGACTGGTTTGACCTATTAAATCAAACCAGACCAAATTTGATATTTAGATTTCATGAGTGGGTCATAGACATAATTAGATTCTGGAAACTGTGCTATTAATTTTCAATTTTGTACATTTTTTAAAAACTGTTTTGACATAAACTTTATGAACAGAAAGTCACAATGCAAGCACAAACATGCCTCCTCCCTTCTTATGATCTCTAAATTGGTCCTAAACAAAAATGGTGCTGATTTGATGTCTAATATGACAACCACATAGGCCACCTTGAAAATCATGTTATTGCTCCTCCTTCAAAATTGATATCAACATAGGGTTTTCACTAGAAGACTTAATGATATCTAATTGGTCCTAAATGAAAATGGTGCTGATCTGAAGTCCATAATTGCTGCAAACAGCCATCTTGAAAATATTGTTATCATTACTCCTCCAGAACAAAAAGTCATATTTACATGAGGTTTTTACCAGGAGACTTCTTGTGATGTCTGGTTGGGCCTATATAAAATTGGGCCAGTTGGTGATTCAAGTTGCTTACCTTTACAAATCACTCGTGTCTCGCCTCTGTCCACATGAGTTCGAGTCTCAGCTTGGTCAACACAAATATGTGAGAAATTTGCCAGCAGCTTCATATTGGTTCTTCTTGAAATGTTCCTCCACCAAAATTTGGCTGCTCTTTATAACCTATCATGTGCTGAAAAATGGAGTTAAGCACACAAAATGAAAGCAGATCCTTAGATGGCTGGACACATCAACATTGTGCTTTCACCAGAAGACTTCTTATGATGTCTAGTTGATCCTAAATGAAAATGGTGCAAAACAGATGGCCACCATGGCAACCTTCTTGGAAATATTGTTATTGTTACTCTTCCAAAATGGATAGTCATATCAACATAGGGTTTTCACCAGAATTTGTATAATGTCGTGTTGGTCCTAGACTAAACTGGTGCTGATCTGATGTTCAATATGGCCACCATGGTGATTGCTACTCTTAAATGGAAATTCATTTTAACATGGAGGTTTTCATTGTAATGGTTGACTTGTTGGTCCTAAATGCAGACTGATCCTCAGTATGGCTGTCATGGTGGTGGTCATCTTTAAAAGTTTTGGCATCTCTACTCCCAAATGAATGATTATATCAACATAAGGTTTTTACCATTAGACTTCTTATGATACCTAGTTGTTCCTTAATGAAAACACTGCCAATCATAGATCCAAAATGGCTGCCATGATGGCGTATTGAAATCTTGCTGTCAGTATTCCCCCAGAATGGATGTTCGTATTGACATATGGTTTTCACCAAAAGACTTAGACTGATGCCTTCCTAGTCCTAAATGAAAATGGTGCCAATTGTTTCATCTAATACATCCACCACATTAGCTAATTGAAAAATCTTGTTATTGCTGAAGAATAACAGAGATGGAATAACACTTGGCAGTTAAAAGGAAGAAATGGTCTAATCTTCAATTCAAATAATTTCTTTTTGCCTAAAAGAGCATCATTCCATTCTAGGTACTCTTGTTTACAAAATATACAAATGAAATTTGGTAATCTTACTTCTATTGATATTTAGATGAGTTGATTCAATTTTCAGGTCATTACAGCAGTTTGTCTATTTTTATTACAGTTTTGAACCTTTGGGGCATGGACTTAATGATAAGAACCATGAGTGTTGGATTTCTTTCCAAAACCCATTTAAGGTAGATGAATCAGGTTTGTTGTATATGTTTGTTGACATACACAGATGACACAGATATATCAATTATTACCAGTTAAAGTTTTTTTAGATTTATTTTAATTTTATTTTTTAGACCAGTATTTTCAGTCTATATTGTTTAACAAACACAAATCTGTTGGGTGTTTCTTTGGTGGGTTCCAAGATTTCAGCATCATGTCTGCTTCTTTTGAGAAATGTGAAACTATCCTATTTTTTGCGAAGTTTAAGCTATCTGTAATGGCTACTTAAATTGACCAAACTGTTTCAATAAGAGAAAGACTTCAGTAAGGACTGTAAAAATCAGATACTTTCTATATAAAACTCCTAGCCAAATTCCATTTGATTCACCTTGCCATGTCACACTCCTTGCCAAATTCCATTTGATTCACCTTGCCGTATCACACTTCTAACCGAATTCCATTTGATTCACATTGCCATCTCACACTCCTAACCAAATGCCATTTGACTCACCTTGCCATATCACACTTCGAACCAAATTCCATTTTATTCACCTTGCCAGAATTTTCATTTTCTTTCCCTCTCAAGTACCAGTGTCAGAGAATGACATAATTGCTAACAAGGGAGGAGGTATGATTGGATGGGGGGGTAGAGACGGTCTTTGTTTGGAAAAGCAGGTCTGTTCTAATTATGTATTCTTTCAGTGTAAATCTGAATCCTGGCAGCCATCTTGAAATTATGTCTAAAATGATAATAGTAAATTACCATGTGCAGCAGTAGGCCATAATGAAGGAAATACTATCATTATAAAATAAAATTTCTGGATTCCAATTTAAACACAAATTGGTGTATCCAAAATCGTTTAGTTGTTGGGGTGTCCTTCTCTTTGGGGATATTTGTGAAATGTTCTTTTATTTTAACTTGAATTTCCCTTTTAGTCTCTCCAGTATATTATTTGCCACAAATGTGGAAGCTGAGGAAGTAAACAATGGTATGCATAGGACAATGATTTGGTGGTGTATTTGAGGTTTGAATATGTGCTTTTAAAGAATTTGTATGTGTCCATTTTCATGATGATAGTATTGCAAATCAGTACTTTAAGTGAGTGATTTATCCATACAACTGGTGTGTTTAAAACCTAGCTCTGATTGTATAGTTGCTTAATGTTAAGTTGATTCCATGTGCAAGAACTAGTGAATTTTGGAAGGTGTCTGAGAAAGTAAGTCTGACAATAGATCAAAGGGACCAGATGGCACAGTGGAGAAAGTGATTATCCTTGCCATATGTGAAGATAGCTCATATCAAGCTGCCAGAATTATGATCCTTCTGAACAAGATTGAGTAGATCAAAACTTTTTTATGTCTCACTTTACTGTGAAACACTTTATTTCTATGGGTTTCATATTTTGTGGGTTGGGTTGAAAATACATATTGAAGGGTACCTAATTTTGTGGATCTATCAGTTACAGATAAAGCGAAAAATTAATGATGCATATATATCTGCAAATGATTATAGTGACATTCATATCCATGCATTTGTGTGCAATCTGGTTTAATAAATATTTCAGTGGTTAAGTTGATTAATTAGTTACTCATTGCTAACATCTTTGGCATAAATGTGGAGATCTTAAAGAAAATGCCAGCTTCTTTTTCCACACATGACTGAACTAACACATTTTATACCACTATTGTAATTTTCAGTAACTAATTTCTCAGGTGTTCATAAAGACCACTAGCAAAGCATAAAGTTCTCAAAAATGTGGGTTTTGGCACTTGAACAAAACCCCTTACTCAGTAGAATCAAATGGCAGTAGCTAGAATGCTTTGTTTAATTGGAAAACAATTCTTCTTGCAACATTTTAATTAGCTGTGTGTTTTTGCTGCCAGGATTTGTTGATGTTGCATGACCTCTCAGTCTCATCTTGGGCAAATTCAGTTGAAACTCTACTTTGCATCACTGAAATTTGTTACTTCAGGATGCTTATGTCTCAAATAAGCTTTTAAGTTGTTTGTGCCGCTAATAAGCTTGTTACTTAAAGTGCTTCTGCCTCTAATAAGGTTCTTACTTAAGATGCTTCTGCTTTTTATAAGTTATGTTTCTATTCAGCAGTGACAGTTATTGTATTCTGCAACCTGCTATACAACACTTAAAATTGTCATTGGCACAAATTAATGGTCAAGTTGGCTAAGAGATCCATAACATGCTGATCATGTCTGTATTTCTGAGCATCCTTAGTTAATCTTAGATGTGATCTGATGCATTGTGGCATCTAAAACATTCCTTTTAATCTAAAATGATTTGCAATCAGTGTTTTCCAATATACCAGTAGACAGTGTGCATTATTCTGACATCACCGGACAGAAAGCGATGGTCATCTTTTGATTGCTTATTAGCATGTACACTGCCACTACTACAGAGGCTGCAGGTTAGTAGGTATCCTGCCATTGTGCTATTAATAGAAACTTGGAATATACCTTATATGCACACTGCTTCAACTGGAAGTAAGAGTATACACTGTAGTGAGTAGGCAACTCAGTTCATTGTATCTGTGATATAACAATTTGCAGTACTAATTATATGGAAAAATGGGAACCAGTTCAGAAATGGTTGAACATAAAATAGGGTACATATATGTTTGGCTGGCCAGAATTGGTTGTTAATGAAAGTAAAATTTGAGTAAACAAAATCTTTTGAGAGCTTATCTTAGTTGTTCATGCAAATTAAAAAAAAGGGGCAGGGTTTTATTGATGGAATTTCAGTCCTTTTACAGACTTTAGTTTGGGAAACTCATTACTGAAATTAGCACCCAACTCTGGTGCAGGATTGAAAACACATTTCAGACACAGAGATCTAGAAAACGTCATGGCTCATATGGGTTTCTCTACACAGAAGTTGTTGTCAAGGATGTGTCTGTACTGATAAATTTAGGTCTGATCATGAACATTCAGAAAATTAATGTAAAAGTTACTTAATTTTTAATATCATAGGATTATTTTGAGAGCTGAATTAGGACCATGAGCCCATAATTTTGACCTACATGAAAGGAATTTTCCACAGAGGCAGTCCTGATCTCTGATCGCTGATGTTGAACCTATACAAGATGTAAATGTGGTTCAGGCATTTGTGTTCTTCACTAATTAAGCACCAGTTGTGAAGCATAGAATCAGACATAAAAGTGACTTTTTCTGAGTGAAACAGGGAAAAGGGCTTTCACTGACTGAAGTCAGAACTAGATTAGAAGTGAACATTGATTGGGGTTGTAAGAAAACAATGTGCCTCAGTTTTGAATAATTATTTCTGTATATATACCTACCAAATGCATCATGAGTCTGATTTCAAGAAAAAGAGCCATAGATGGTGAGAAGTCTTAGTAAGCTTATGGTAAATTTCTTTGTCTGTTGTCCATTAACATTATTATTTGCAGCTTCTCGGAATGACTTGACCAGTTTGTATATCATTTTACAGGGATCATTGCAGCAGCAAGGCATTTAAAATGTGTTCAGTTTATGCCAGTCTTATCCACAATATCCACTATAACTATCACTAGCAACATCTTTAAGCAACCTTATCTCCAAATACCACTGAACAGTTTATGCATACATGCCAACTATTGTACTACACTTTTGGCATAATCATTACACTTTTGGCATAATCATTACACTTTCTAGGTACTTTAAAAAAATAAAGCAATAAGAATTTGTGTTTATTATTTTTATTATCATCTCTTTAATCTCACACCATATAAATTTGAGACTTTTCTAAAAAAAAAAAAAGAAAGATGACTGCTGAATAATAGTAATAGCATTTGAGTACATTTGTCTATCATTACCTACATATACTTTTGTTTTTTTTCTATTTATAGCAACTGTATATGTCACATTTCAAAGAAAACATGGATTTCTTCATTTTGAAAACTTGTTTCAAAAGCAATAATTCTGCCAGTTTGCATAACAATTCTAAAGTGTTTAACCTGTTTTATGAGAAGATTATGTGTCCACCAGAAAATTTAAGATTATTTTGTTCCTTTATTATCTGAATTCGTGATTATGGATGCTGCATGTTGTAAAATTTGCATACAGTTTTCATTTCTGATTCTTGTAACTAATCAAGTTATTCATTCACAGTGTTTAAATTAAACTGTATTAGAAACATTATTTATTAACCATTTGGATTTACCGCTTCATTAAAATATACATTATTGAAGTATTTTAAATTATGTTCTGTTTGATTAAGTGTCTTTGAATTTCTTTCATTACATTGATGTTCAGCTCTAGTCCATAAAGACTAGAAGAGCTTATGCAATGGCTCATTGACTGGTGTCTGGCTTTGTACCTTTTGTTGGCACAGTTTTGTTTTCACTACTCCATCTAGACAGAAGTGTACTTGGAGGAAAGTTGTGAAACTTGGAAAACAGTTTCAGCCTGAGGCCTAGTCAGTTCTAGGTGGTGCTTCTCTTACATACAGTATTTTGAAAATCTTGTTGTCACTGCTTTTTCTGAATGAATTGTTGTGTTATTGTGTTTTTTTTCACTCAAAAGATAATTAGTTCATTCTAAATCAAAGTGGAGTTGATCTCTGACTTCTAATATGGCCACTGAGGTGGCCATCTTCAAAATCTTATTGGTACTTGTTCTCCATTTGGTAATAATGAAAACAGTGCCAATCAGACCTCCAATGTGGTGGCCATGTTGTTTTTGTTGGCCCTAAATGAAAATGGTACTGGTCTGAAATCCAGCATTACTACTGTGGAAGCCCATATAAAAATCTTGTCATCACTACTTTAAATAAATGTCTGCATCAGCATTGGGGTTTCACTAACAGACTTCATGTGGTGTGTAATGTTTGTTTTTAAATGAAAAGGTGTCAGTCCAATCTCCAACACAGCTGCTATGGTGGCCATTATGAAAATTTGATCACTGCTCCTAAACAGATGAACATATTAACATGGGTTTTCACTACAAGACTTTTTACCATATGCATGTATAATTAAACCTGTAAACGGAAATGGTGCAAATCAGACCTTCATGGTGGCAGTCTTGAAAATCTTGCTATCACCTCTTCTCTTGAAGGGATTGTTCTATTGATGTACGGTTTACACTAAACATTTGTCACTATATCTTGTTACTCGGAAATAAAAATGATACCAATATGACCTCCCAAATGGTCACCACAGCTGCCATTGTGAATAATCAATTTTTGAACAGATGGTCATATTGGCATGTTTTGGGGTGTTTTTGGAAGTTATTGGGGTTTGGGATTGGTAGCATGTTGATACAACTTCCAAAATGGCTGCCTCGATGACAAACTTGAAAGGCTACTCATCCTAAATGGATGGGCTTACAGTGGTTTTCCACGAAAACATGATGGCAATATTAGCTGGTTCTGAATGAAATTATCCTTATCTGACCACCTAAATGGTACATAGTTACCATATGGAACTTTTGTCTTCTCTCGCATTTTAGAAGAATAGTGGGGAACATAGTATTACTGCTTCCATCCATCCAGATGTCCTTCCATCCATCATACCTTCCCTTATGCTAATAATTTTAAAGTCATTTGAGATTAAAGGATAAAACATGGTATACTTGTAATTCTAGAACGTGTCTCACGTTTTATTTTGCATCACAGGCTGCCAGTTAGAGAATATCTGATTTTATTGGAGGGAGGAGGTGGGTATTTTTAAAATATTATCTTAATATAAAGAAAAATATCTGATTTCAAAGAAAATTTAGGGCCCCAACCCGAAAATTAAATAGTGGGTCCCTAAGTACGCGAGAGACGATTGTGGGGAAAAATGGAGGAGACCGAACCACGTTCATCAAGAGGCGCCTCATTTTTGCAGACTAACTAAAAAGGTTACAGGAAAAAGGGTTTCCTCTCATGCAAGCCGCCCATTCACCTCTAATGACTCTCTACTCTGACCGTCCACCAACAGTATTCCTGTATGCGCCAGGCTCCGCTATATTTTCTTCAAAGTTGGATCAACCTTTCACCGATAAACAGATGGGTAGTTCAAGTCGTTTCGAAAGGGCTTCAGATTTATTTAACCCAGTCCCATCCCATTTCGTCGTCCTTTCTACGACAGATCCTGAAGAATCTACGGAAAGATATCTCCTGTTTGCCCACCAAGCATGGGATGTAGTTAGAACACACATCGTTCCATGTTTATATGCCTGGCGTTTCAAGTGCCGACAGCCAAATGAAATCTCCAACCGATTATAGAAGTCGGTTCAGCAATTGCATACCTGCGCCACTGTTCGGGCTGGAGACACACAACAGTGACTCTTTTCGTGAAGAAGGACGAATTCGCGAACAACATTGATTTGATCGACGCCTACTGTCATCCGGTTTCTTTAAAGTTTCCTTCATTTCATGTTTTAATGGTATGTATCAGTTTTACTCACTCCCATTTGGACTTGGCATTAACCATAGGGTTTTCACGAAGTCCGTTGATTGCTTTGTTACCCTGTTTGGATCATTCTCTTCAATAGCGACTGCAGAGTATCAAGATATCTATCAAAAACATATGGTAAGCTCAGTGGTAATTCAGGACATGCAGAGCATCCTCCTCCATGTGCCTGATCTTGGCCTTGTCATATCTCCTCCTTTCCTTGACTTTGTTCATATTGGTATATAATTTTATCTGCAGATGGTCCTCCAGTGGGGCCATTTTTTCTTTCTATGCGATCATTGAATTTTAATCTGAACTAATATAGCACAATTCCAGTATGGTTCGCACAGCGGAGAATGACTTACGAGAGGATACCAGTAGAAAACCACCAACTGGAGATTACGGCCTGTACAAACCTCAGTTCATACGGCTGGGGGGGGGGGGGCAGCTGTTGCCTCGCTTCTTAGTGGTCAGTGGCTTTTGAGTGCCAGATGAGAGGACTCCTCACATCAAGTTTAGGGAAGTGAAGCTTCACTGAGCTGCATACAGAATCCTCCTTAAACATCATATCGAATATGATCATAGTCTTTCAATCGATGCAGACTAAACTATTTATAGGTATAAAACATCTTACATTTGCCTAATAGCGCTATAATAATTATATACATATAAAGGACAGTTTAAGAGTTTACGGACTGCTTTCAGAGTGTATTTTTAGATCTACAAGGCCCCCTACCCCATCTTAAGTGCCCGAGACCCACATAGTCTTTATCCGGCCTTGGGTTTCAGACAGGATCCTGGTGAAATATCGTTGCAAATATAATCACCTTCTCTCAGCGCAAACTACAATCCTGCTGCAAGCAATATTGCCTTAAGGGATCCTGGTGGAATATACTATCGAAAGTGATCGCGCTTTCTTAATCGGTGCAGATGGAGTTATGCTGATAAGGAGAACCTACTGGTTGAGGACGTGTGGGTGGATAGGCACACAGGAGAATGGACATGACCGATCACAGTATATGACTCCGCTGATGCCTTTCAGTTTGTTGACAGGAGGATCACGTCGGCGTGATTGTCAAGTGAAAGAAAAAAAATATGTTTGTCCAATTAGATAATTATCCATTGTCAAACGTCCATTTGGTTTTACCAATGCGAATACAATCTCCAGTCTTTACACCGTTTCTTTATTTTGGGTGGTAGGGTGACGTTTCAAACAATCAATCAAACACCATCATTCGTTTTCTGGGGTCGCTTCTTCGGGTGCAAACCCAATACTTTAATGGCACGACTGATTGTAAGCTTTGACGAGACATTGCAACACGTCGATGTACTTGAGAGTGTATTGATGCGTAAAATATTTACATACACGTTCCTTCAACGTTCTTTAAAAACGTTCCATGACACTCGCTTTAGTTTCATGATTTTTCAGAATTGACAAACTAAATGTGTCCTTTTAAATTCTTTTTGAAAACTTGGTTTAGAAATTAAGTGCTTTGAACTGTTTGTCATCGAAGAGGGTGACGACTGCTTTGATTCTAAACCAGTTTTAAAGCTTACTCTTAATTTGTTTTAGAATTCATAGGAACCACATAAGCTGATTGGAAAACACGTCGATGACATAAAAACATACTTGTCAACGATTGTACGCTGCCAAATGAGAGACGTCAACTAAATTTGCCTGCTATGGTAGATTGATGTCTGCGACTTTGATTTGACTTCTGAAAAATTTTCGTCCAGTGGATTTTTGTAAAGAGTACTTCGATTGTTCTTGTAACCATTGTCATGAGTTTGGTTTTTACAGCACGATACAATTTTTTAAAACACCTCCGTAACCAGCAGCATGTGCAGGATTGTAGTAAATGATTGCTAGAAGTGTCTCCTTGACGGGGTTGTGGCTTTCTGGTTGCTGCTGCCCCGCAATAAGTGACCCACTCTTCGATACTGCTGTTATATAGACTTCACGAATCCGACGTACACTAGAAGAAGGAGCCGGTTGTGGAGTGGTGGCTTTTTCTTGATTTTTTTCACTTCTGTCTTCATTTCTTTCCTTTTTATTTCTTCTACTGAAGAAGGTGTCGAGATCATCTCTTTCACCCAATCTTTAATTTCTTCTCGTTTGGGAGTAGGAGATGGTGTCAACAAGGAAACTACAACCGTACTAGGTATTGAAGCAGACGGGGTTTGGAACACTTCTTGTGTGTCTTCTTTTTCCACTCGCATGGCTATATCTTGGTGGAATTTTGTTCTCTTCTCATGATCGTCTTGAAATCTCTCAGACTAGGTTTAGCTGCTTCGTCTAAAGCTGTCCGGTGACAGAGCTGAAGACGTTGCAATACTTCTCCGTACAGTTGTGAACTTTGTGTTTATGATAAATCGGTTCGATCAATTAATGATTGTAATTCTTCTTGTAACTGTGACATCTCGGTGAAATTAGGACTCGAAAATAAATGAAATATCCGTTCGTACCAAAGACGGAGTTCCATCTATTAACTGTATGGAAGTAGTTTGAGTTTTCATCCTTCCATAAGATTCAAAGGTACAACTGTGATGTCTTTGCAGAAAAGGGTGTCCAATTTATCTCTTTATCTCCTATCTCGTGACTCCTCCTAAAAGTGGTCGAGCAATCGATCGTAACAAAGGAGCACTTTTAGCAACGGTCTTATCAGCATGGGTAGAAATGCTCCTCGCTGAAAGAGCATTATCTTGTTTGACTGATGGGTATTTTTTTTTCACCATTTGGCAAAGAAAATTCCTTGTTTTCTTAATCGCTGTTTCTGTATCTTTAACATAGGTACTGTTTCTTCCAAATATTCAAACAACATTCTCACACACTATCAATGATTTCTTTGAATGTTTTGTTTCCGCATCGGGGGATTGGATTAATGCTCAGATAAATAAGGAGGTAGTTCCTCTCATTTCCATTCTTGGGAGTAAGATTGTGTCTTGGGACGACGAGGAGGGTGGTTATGGGGGTGGTGTACACTGCTTGGTGATATCTTATGTTTCTGGAGCAAAAACCGCTGAAGTGAAACTTATCGCACGCCTCTGTTTTTATACTGGAATTCGTCTCCACTCATTCTCAGTACGTGGTTTCAAGCTCCATTGTGGGTACCACTCGACGATGCGGTATTTTCAGTGGACTAAATCCTGATAGTTCTTGTTTGGGTAAATCCAGTAAACTTTGAAACAGGGCCTTTTCTGTCTTGTGCTTTTGTCTTTTGGAGATTCCGCATTTTCATCTGCAGCAGCAGTTGCTAGGGACCGCTCCGGTGGCCTAGTGGTTCGAGCTTCCGCTTCGGATGTGGGAGGTCGCGGGTTCGATCCCCGGCCGAGTCATACCAAAGACTTATAAAAATGGTACTAACAACTCCCTCGCTAGGCGCTCAGCATTAAGAGGTTAGTGTTAGGACTGGTTGGCCTGGTGTCAGAATAATGTGACTGGGTGGGACATCATGCTACATGTTTGCGGTATGATGCCCCAGTGCTAGACATTACTATAAACTGCCACACTGCAGACCACACTGCAGACATCGTAGCGATATGACTGAAAACTTGTTAAAGCTACGTTAAAAATGTCTAAATCACACAAATCCACGCAGATGCTATGCAGTAGAAGAAGACGTCATCAAATGAGGAAACACGGTTGTTAGATCAGGTCTAGCAGACATCATCATGAACGGCGAAGAAGTAGAAATGGCAGGAGACGGCGTCATCGTTGACGTAGTCTGAGAAAATTCCTTTAATGGAATCGTCGTCCCTTCGGTATTGTTCTTTGGTATGAAAGTGCCATATTTCGTATACTTTAAGCAAGCGGTATCCACGATCCAGAATAAAACTATTCGATACTCACCAACTTTCCTGTCAAACCGCGTTCATGATCCTTGTGGCAATAAGGTTGGCCATAATGACATCTTTCAGCACATGTACGGCATAAAAGAATCATCAGTTTTCATTGGCAATGGTATGGTAAGATAGGGTGGTAAAACTGGGTTGGAGGTACGACTTTGCATTCGATACAACCATCGTGTTGACGAATGTGTTCTGTATCGATGTATTATTCTGTCAATATTTCAGGATGACTGGCAGGAAATCGAGGATATTTGCACACCCAAGGATACAAGGAACACATATCGATTTATTCGATTTTTCTTTCTTTGAGATTCATCCATGTAGTACTGCTCGCGTGTCACATTGGCTCGTCATCCAACAAACTGTCGCGTGGATTCAAAGTGGTAACTTTCGGGAATGCGTCTAAATTCTGGATCGATTTTGAAACTCAATCATAATCGTGCTCCCATATTTCTATCACTTGGTATCCTTGACTTCCTAACCTCAGGCTTCGTTGGTATAATTGCTAGGACAAAACTTCCATGGTGAACTCTGAGAAAGAACATTTTAGGTTTTCTTGAGGAAAACAACTAGGGAATTCGTAGACGATCTCAGGGTTTTCTAAGTCCCAATCATCCACAGAAAGACTTCCAAGTTTCTTTTCTTCGCCATTTCTAGCATGTTGTCTCCATTTGTCTTCACTTTCACACATTTCATGGAACCAGCACAAATCCTTGGCGAAGTTTCAACGGCTGACCGAGAGGTAAGATAACTGCTTTTTTTTCTTCTTCTCAGGCATGAATTTCTTTCGATAGACTAATCCGGGTGGCTTCGCGATGGTAGAAGCTTCTTCCAAAGAATAGATACCTCTGTGATCCAGAAATAGGTGTCGAAATTGTCCGCAGCAATGGCATAAAAATGTCCACATCAGATCTGCAATATTTTCACACTTTTCCTTGAAAGTCAAATGGCATTGAAGAGTGAATTTGGTACCGAGCCTAGAATGATTCTCGTTGTTCTGTGTGCATATCGTAATAGTGAACGTCGGGCAACTGCTGCAACACAACACGTTGATTAGCTTCGGTATTGAAAGAGTGCGGAAAATAACCTTTGGTCATTTTGACAATCCACACGTTAAGACACTCTACTCAAAGGAATGGCCAAATAACTAACGGATTACTTAAACTGTACTTGTCCCACTTTCATGCAGATGAATTTGGCTCCATTCATGGTGAATATGTGACATTTGGTGCCTAATTCTGAACAATATTCAAAAGAAATTGTGAGTTCTGAATTTAGCATACCGATGGCAGACCCCATAACACTGGATCCAAGCGTGGTCGGTAGGATCTAAGATCCATTCAGCAAAAGTGGGTAGAATGTGAAGGTCCCCAGAAGATTTTTTAAGTCCTCCATGAATCTTACTACAATTGTAATGCAAAATATGCGTTCTTGTATACACTTGTCACAAGATGAGCTACGCAGAATTTAAGTGCGTGAATGCTCGCCTATTCAAAGTGAAATAAAGATTTTAAAAACCCATTTGTTTCTTTTTGTTCTTGTGCTGGTCGTCCTTGAAGTCTTCAGGTTTATTGTCAAATATTTTAATGTAGCTGTGATGCTAAAAGTCCACGATTTGGTCCACAAAACGGCATCTTTCCTTTCCTGGACAAACTCGTGCCTTTTGGTTATTGGCTCGAAAAGATGTCCACAAGTTGAGAACAATCTCAAAGATGAGCTAGTATTTTTTTAATAGTTTCCTTGTTTCATGCGATGTTGTTCGTAAAACGTGAAAATTACAAAGTTTTGCTTGCAAGAAGAGCAATGAATTCATTCTTTTCCTTCCGGAATGCATGGCATAGACGCTAAAAGCCCCGAAATTCCCCTTGGAAATGAATGCGTTGTTCCCGATTGGCAAATCCATGGTCATATTTCTCGCAATAAACAGAAATCCTGTGATTCTGGTAATAATGTCGAAATGCTCTTGATCATGATAAACATGAACTTATTTTCAATCTGGGAAAGAAACAAGAGGGATCCACGAACTACTTGATATTCTTTCAACGTATAACGAGAAGCCAACACGTCTTGAAGTTTCTGCATGTCAGGAATGCAACACAGTCATTTTGATAATGCCTGCTTGCTGAAAAAAGGTCTTCTTCTCTCTGTTATTTGCTTTCTGTTTCTGTCCGATTTTCGAATCATCTTCCATGCTCTTTTCCATTCCACTATCTTGTTTTGCTCGGCCTACATTCGACCTAAGACGAAGGCACCGGCCCAAAACATATGGTCCTGTGAGTTGTCATTTTTGACAATTCTAGCGTTTGGTATTGTGACTGTCGTCCACCAATAACACTTTTCTGCGTCCGCTGCCTCTGGGAGGTGTAATGTGAAAAGTGGCTATTCCATCGGTGATGTTAAACTCGTCGTTGGGATAATGGATGCGATGAATGTTGTCGATAACTTTGGACGGTGTTAATTCTGTACTGAACTCGATCCAAACAGGAGACTTCAAAATGTCGTGAGTAACGAAAAATCTCAAACAATAGTCCTCTTTAGCTTGGCATTGTAGTTTTAGTGTCTCTAACACAGAATCCAACAAATCTGTAATAAAACCTGCTGCTTTCTCTGGTAGCACATATGGGTCTCACGAATCTGAAAATAATCTGCGGGATCTACAGATGGACGTTCTGTTGCTGCTGGATTTTGAGGTTCGTTCGTATCATCTTCAAGATCACTGGCATGCATTTGTGCTAACACTTTTGTTAGCGTATGAGGCGAGAGGCGACACCGAAAGCCGTCGTCGTTTCTTGGTTTCGTCTTCTTGTTTCTGGCTGGAACAGTGTGATCATTTCATCTTATTTCCAAATTTTTAATTCACTAACTTGTGCATAT